>MU872350.1:0-15908 GCA_036418205.1 Ostertagia ostertagi | reverse complement strand
ACAATCGTCTGTACCTTCCCTGTAGCGCCACAGTAAGTGAGCTTGATCTATTGTTTGCTTCGAGTTCGAGCATGAAGTACCTCTTCCTGATAGCTCTTTCAGCTGCTGACTCTGTCAACGGAGGCCAAGCCTTTCCATACTGTTCGAATTCTGACGGCTTGAATCCAGTATGGGTCACGCTCTCCGAACCGTTATGAAATTGCAAAGCTCATTTTTTCGACGGTCGTTCTAGCAGTCTCGTTTCGTTTTGGAGAGGGTGGGGGTATTCAATGACTGATTGAGCCTCCATTTATCACCGCTTCGGTGAATTGTCAATTGACGAGCCCAACGATGTTTTGAATGAGCCATAATTTGCAGCGGTCTTTCCTACGATCTTTCCTCCAGATCTGTGCTTCGTAGCCGTTTTTGCTATTGCAGACATCGGCTGATCTTTGCAAAAACCTCTCTTTAGTGCGCCATGAAGAGTTGGGACAGACGATTGTCATGTCGAGATGCCTATCATTCTACATACAAAAACTTTACGATGACAAATTATTACTGCCATGATGTCTTCAAGGAACAGTGCTAAATGACATCTGACATCTGCTGTTGCGAAAAAATGTCATAAAATTGTAGCTCAGTCAAAAAAGAGCTGAATAATGCAGCACAACAACAGTTGGTTGCAAATTGAATCCGTTGTTGCAAATCAAATTGTTGCTCCGACGTCGCCTTAACGAATTTAGGCTCAACACTGACGTCGTATTATGAAATGACACCCTCAACACATATATGTAATAATATTATAAGTAAGATTATTACTGGTATCCATCGGCCGTTTGAGTTATCAAGTCAAAAGTGTGGCTCACCATGAGGCGCAAACGAGCTCATCTGGTATGACTGGGTCAGGCGACACACGAATGGCTAATGGTTTGTTTGATAGATATCCGCTTCCGAGAATCAGAGCGTCGAGTGCAGACCACACACCACAAGTGACGACGGCCTCCACAAAATGTAAATGTTTTCTGCCAATGAAATGATTAGCCTGTTGCAGTTGTATTCTATCAGTTGTCACTAATTACAACTATCATTTACCAACTATCAGCTATCACTATGAACTACTACCAGATTTACTTGGAGGCCGTCGTCACTTGTGGTGTGTGGTCTGCACTCGGCACGCTTCTGGTTTCTGTGACGGAAAGTAGAAATGGTTGAGGACTTCGTTTTAGTTTTTGCAAGGCGCCACGAATTGCGACATATTTTCGGATTAATATGAATACTCATATTTTACCTATTTGAACATCTAGTAGCCTAATTATGCCCGTCTGCTATGGCTTCGACGCTTTTTCGAAGGCCGATTGCTATCCTCCGTTACGGGTGAAATATACAGAGCAGGCGAAACGGGAAATTGAAATGAAATTTCAGCTAAATTCCGGATCTACTGGAAAATTCGCAAAATTCTGGCTCACTCGAAAATGCACTCTTAGTTACATACATTATAACCTGAGACAAATGAGACCTTCCTGTGGAAAAGTCCTCCATTTTGGCTCATCCTGGATCCTAAGAATTACGGCTCGCGATTTCTCAGGCCACAATAGCGCTGCTACTACATATAGCTTTATTTGACAGCCCATTTCCTTTCAAAATTTTATCTTGGCGAGAAACTGATGTGATATGATATGATGTGATATGATATGATATGATATGATATGATATGATATGATATGATATGATATGATATGATATGATACGGCATTGATTGGTAGTGTTGAGAATATCACTTGTAAACAGCAATTTGCAGGCACTCTGAAGGTCTCACTGAGAAGGTTTGTCCGACGTTTTGGGTGGAGAGAAAAAGCGCTGACGGACGAAAAGAGTTTTTCTTGCTGAAGTCATCAAAAAAGCACAGGTACGGCTTCGACTGCTTCAAAGTAACGGGAAAATCTTAGCTGATCTGTGGTTTCAGTACGGCGGTCCGGTTTTGCTCTTCCCTGAAGGCTACTGCTCCAATAACACTCAAGTGTTGCAGTTCAGAAAAGCCATTTTTGAAGAAGGAATCAAGATCTATCCGATAGCTATCAAGTGAGTCTTAGCTAGCGAGGTCCTTCTCTTTGACTGATATGTTGAGTGATTTCAGGCAGGACAGCCGATTTGGTGACTCCTTTTGGCATGAGAACGCGTTCAATTGGTACCTGTTCAGAGTGATGTGCAGTTGGGCAAGCCGTGAGGCGTCACTTATTTGCTGTAATTTTTTCGCTCCTGCTAATCCGCTTTTACTTATAAATGATCGAACTGATAAGGTTGATTTTAGCCCCTATGACGCGGCTTCCACGCGAGACGAACGTGCAGTTCGCTGCCGAGCTCAGGCGGCGATCAGCGACGTCGTTGGAGTCCGAGCAGGAGCGTTCGGTGGACTGCATGTGGTACAGGTGAGGTTTCTCGATGTTGCTTCCCCTTAAAAATGCGTGTAATGACCTACGCTCATAGAGACTATTTATTAGATTATATTAGAATAAAATTGGATAGAAATCCACTCTTGAAAAGACAGCAGGATGCAAGGCGTGTCAGGGCTAGAATTTACGGAGGCTCCTCCGTAACGGGTCAAACTTGAGGTTGCCTCACTCGTGAAGAAAGGCTGATAGTCCACCCCACCCTCGGGATCTGTTCAGAGTTATACATTACAGTGAGAAAATATCGAACCAAACATGACATCCTTTCCTTATAGTTCCTCCGTGAGGTGGGGGGAGGTCACAAACCCGTCCCCTCACTCTCCTAGTGGCCGCAGTCCTACACTGGTCACACCTGCTCCCTCCCCTAAAACCTCCATAACCCAACTACATTACGAAGTTCGAAACGTTAATAAGCCCTATCAGAGCACTGGGAGTTTATGTTGGGTCAACCGCAAACTGCTAGCCCAGCAATGATTACGGAATTTTGGGATACCTTTGAACTTTGTGAGGGAAAACTAAGCAAGTTCCAGCAAGCTCTTCTTGCGATTTCCATTCAAAAAAAATATAGGCATCGTGCTAAGCGACCAAACTCTTCCTTTGTAGTACACAAACACTGCAGCAGGGAACTCGGCCCAGTGGATCGGTTGCACGTGTTACAAACATTGGTTTCAGAGCCGAAAAAGGCTCCAGCACTGGATTCGCCGAGGATAAATTCGTTTTCCGTTCGTAGCGCCAGATGAACGTAGTAAGGGCGCTCTGCAAGCTTCACTCCTGCGGAGTCATGCAGTTTATGTGGTGGGGCTTTCTTCGGGGAGAAGTGAAAGCCGAAGAAGACCATCAGCGGGGTGCAAGTGGGGTACTGGATTTGTCATATGCTGTAAGTGCTACGTTCACATCGGTTGGTTCCGACGACATTGTTGGTGATGATCAAATGTGAAGCGCATCTCCTCTACGCTTTTGGAGATACTTATACAGTATCTTCAGTCGAATTGCAGCCTTCAAATTCGAACAGAGAAGTTGGATATCAATGATTGTATCTAGCACCATGTATGCCGTCATCGGAATCGGGACAAGCATGCGACTGGTCCGCGAAAAAACTCTCTGTTGCATTCACGCGTTTCTCATGGGAGAACACATGGGGGGAACCCTTCTGTAACTTCATCCAGCCAATTCATTACACTAAATATTGTTGCATGGCTATGGTCACAGGGTTATAAACAAGATCAAGGAAGTGTCCATTTGCATACGTAATAGCATTTAGTTCTACAGTAGCAACAGCAACAGCATTTGTTTTCTGTTTACTGCGCCTTCCAAATGGATGCGCCGTGCTCTCGACCTCCACTCGGTGGTCCTGGGATATCTTGCTTGGAGAGAGATATTTTCTTATGAATTCGGGTCAAATTCACTCGAAGGAAAAGAACGTGATGCTTCCTACGGAGACAGAGTGATTTGTTCCACATCATATATTGAGCTGCCCTCAACAATCACGTTGGGAAATCATGAGGTTGAACCGACTCCTCTGGCAGCTAACGATCACTAATCTGACGGTGATGGTCCTCATGATGTTCAACCTAATTGTCTTTGCACTCTCGGAACTGCACCCTCAAAACACTAAACGGGCGTCAAGCTCACACATGTCACGCTAGCGCGGCAAAAAAACTCGGAATTCCCCACATTCTGAGAGAATTTACAGAATCCCTGGAACCTGCCTTGCACTACTATATCTTCGCCATAATTGCGGCCATTTCTTCCTCTCCCACGAATTAAGGACTAAAGGATAAAATAAGGACGAAGGGTAAAATAAGGATGTCTGTTGGAGAGTTTTCGAAGGATCGACCAGGCGGAATACATGTGCACAGTGAAACCGGTACGGTACCTTTCACAATGCACCGCCGTGCGCCGCCACGTCATGTCGCAACGGCCATGAAATTTTTATGGAACCAACGGATTTGATCGCTGCACTCACCTCTATTGGAGAGCTTACGGGTCTCTTACACTAAACGCGAGGCGAGGTGGCTGTCGCAGATTTACCGAAAAAAAGGATAAAGCATTTGCCGTTGATCAATCCCTTTTTGGGATGCGGCACGCATTCTACTTCCATTTGTACATTCGTAGTGGCGTTTGAATGCGATGTGGCCTATACAATGACTTGCGGGGGCCAGCCGATGTACAAGTCAGTGTTTTTATCCTCCCAGACAAGTCTGGTACCAATTAACCGACCCCGGAGGGATGGAAGGCTTGGTTGGCCCGGGCGACTCACGACCCAGGATTTGATCCCCGGACCGCTCGCGTGGTGAGCGCGCCACTTGTCACTACACCACTTCCGCCCCCATGTCAGGCCTATGTACACTGGGGGCACGGACAGGTGGCCAGCTCGCCGAGGTGGCCATGTAGCATTCCTCCCCCCCCCGTCGGTTGGATGAGACTAGCGGATACTCTATCGTGTGATGTTCCATTAACATTTCGATCGCTCGCCCGTGAACTTTTCAAAGTACTTTGTTCATATCGGTTTAATTCAAAATTTTACAACTGGTAGTATAGCTTGTATATTTCAGTAAAACTGAACAACGTCGTCTGCTGGAACTTCAGAAGGAGGTGTGCGCCACAGCGTTGCTGTCTCACTTCCAGGAAACCACAGAGAAGACCGACAGCGACGATGGCTATTTCAGCATCGGTTCCACGACTGCTAGCCAGTGTGGCTCACCGGATCACGGAGAAATGCGATAGTACTTTCACATTAGCTACCTAATCAGGATCACTTTATGTATAATGCTTGTGTTCATTCATTAGGTCGTTCAATGGCGAAGTGAAACTTCGTTGGGCAATGAAGTGCCAAATAAAGTAAATAAGAGTTGTTTATTTATTTCGAATAAATTGACTGATTTGTTTGAATGTGTGGAGACCTGATGCGTTTGTTGACAGTTTGATCCGAGTCAAATTTTCCAATCCCACGCCTTCCACAGAAATGGTGATTTCCTGAGATGGCTTCATGCTTGTTGTTTAAGAGTACCCGCCTTGACCCCATCGCGACCAAGGGGCCGTACGAATCGCCACATTAACAAGACCTGGAGCTGCCCCACACCTCTAATGTCGTTGACTTTCTCGCTCCAAATCTAGCATCTTTGTTCTCGTTGAAGGCGCCTAACTGGACGGCGTACCGACGTTAACACCGATGCCCGGTCCTTCCCAGTCCCCGCGGTACAACAAAGCACCACGATGGTAAACACGGCAGGTCTGTAATCAGTTGTCTTCGTCCGGCAGGTTGGTCCCCAATGTGAGTTTGCCAACGCTTATACTCCAAAAGGAAGTGAACACGATGGCTGGAGGGTTAAGCGGTTTTGATGGCGTCACAAGGCGTCATTTTTGGAAATTCATAGGAAGGTGGCTCAACCTTGATCCCAGCGCGCTGAGGAATTCACTGCCTTGAAAAGAGACAGTTTCCCGTTTGTCGTAGTGAACTGAAGCAGCCACTCCACTTGCCTCGTCGTAAACGGTTGTCTGTAATAGGTACATCACAAAACGGCTTTCTTCCACGTGCTTGTGAAAAATTCCGAAATCGTATCGGCTGATGGCAAACAATGTCGAGAAAATCCGATAAAGCTTTATTCTAGGGGAGAACTAGTAATATGACTAGTTATGACAGAGACTGAAGCAAGTGGATCTGAGAACTTTTTCAACTGCTTCGAGCCCAATCCGAGTTGACACCAATTGCTCGTAACTGAAACGCGTGAAATTATCTTCGATCTGATCCTAGTCGTTAAATTACGGTAACCTGGTTCATTGCCTGGCAAAGAACTTTCAGAACAAGGCTCACTTCGTCTCGCCCAAGCAGCAGATCGACGTGGATGGCTCTAAGTACAGTATCTCGGCAGTCGATCATCGCCAAACGTAACCTTTCAGCCTGGAAAAACAAATTTAGCCAAAATAGCAAGTTAAAATTACCACACGGACCTGCTCAGTCTTATTGAGAATGATGGCGTTGGTTCGTTTCTGGGATAGCTCTTCCAGCATGGATTCGTACTCCGTCAGCCTTTGTGTAGCTCGTCGACAGATCATTCCTTCCACGTCTCGGTCCTCCTGCAAATCTACTGGAATCTTGGAAATATTGAATAGCTTCCCTTACTGAATGTTGAATAATATTCTCCGTTGATTCCCAGCAAGACACAAGTCGCAGACAAAAACAATTATTCTGGGTAATTTGACCAATTCAGTTATAACATACAGTTCCCAATGAAATTCTGAAGGTCTCAGCAACTTTCCTCAAATTGCCTAAATAATCGAAGCTAAAAGGATAAAAGGATAAAGCATTTGCCGTTGATCAATCCCTTTTTGGGATGCGGCACGCATTCTACTTCCATTTGTACATTCGCAGTGGCGTTTGAATGCGATGTGGCCTATACAATGACTTGCGGGGGCCAGCCGATGTCAAGTCAGTGTTTTTATCCAGACAGAGTCTGGTACCAATTAACCGACCCCGGGGGATGGAAGGGCTTGGCCCGACGACCCATGGCCCTAGGATTAACCTCTTGCAATGTAAGCGCCACTTGTCACTACACCACTTCTGCCCATAATTGAAGCTTAGGCTTGAATAAATTGAATGGGGGTAGATGTGAATGGATATTGGTTCCCTATCTGCCATTTGCAGCAGAATTCCTATGGATGGTCCTCCGAAGTAACTCTGAAGTTACCTTCAACCAGGCAATCAGCAGTATCCTAGTGACACGAGATCTCCATATTCATCGCAGAGAGAGAGCTAAAAGCGCCAACCTACTAATGTGGTCGCACTGTGTACTGGAGAACACCGACAAACGGCCCAACGGCTTGCGACGACACAGCTCATGCGGCCTCAATTTTCTTGTTCGCACAGCTTGTTGTCTGGCCCTGTTCAATCTGTTGCGATCTCTCTCACCTCCACTACTCCTCACTGTCAGCGTTGATTTCTCCATTAGTTTGGTCCTGGGGCATGCCTTTAAGCGCTAAGAATGCAAATTTCTTTCCTTAGCGCTCCGGGTGAAGTTTATGAGTGATTAGCAAATATGGAGGGAAACTGCCCAAGGGTTATACTGCTGTGTAAAGACAAGTTTTTTTTGCGAACAAAGAATGGGAGAAACTAGGAAATCGAAATATGTTTCATATATCGGGCCATTGGCAAAAACACGTTGAGCGTAAACGCTGTCTTGCCGAGCGCAGTTTTAATTCTCATCCCAGATCCAGACATCTCTACGACATTCTTCCAGAAACTTAATTTTTCGAATCATATAATTTAGTAACCGATAATTGACACTCGAGTTGTCTAGCAAAACCTCGCTTGGCCAGATCGAACACGCAGCTTCGTTAAACTCCAATAAGAACTAGTCGTAACTCGAACTGCGGAACATCTCATCTTAACCTCCATTGCACTTAGATTAAAACCTATTTAATGGCATTGAGCTAGCTGATTTTCACTTTTCGAAGCTTTCTTGGGTTTTTCGTGGTTAGCTTAAAGACGTATTAGGCGAGATATGGTTTTGTTTTGGGAATAATGAGGAGAGGAAATTCGCCGACTTGGAAAATTCTGGCAAGATTCAGAGAAGTAGTAAAAGCTTGCAGTTCGCACGGCTGAAACCTTATTCTTCACATAGCCCTTGTGAACATACTAGAGAGTTCCGATTCCCTGTCAGTATGGACTTCTGAACTCCAGTTCCCCTCTGCCTTGCGTGTATGAGGAAACTTCAAGTGTCTGTGTTGGGGGGCGCCCTGTCAAAGGCATGAGCGCCTCATCTCGACCGTTTTCTCATTAGTCACCTGAAGTTCGTAACCGCACCGATGTTTCCGCTCGAGCAGATGGTGTAAATCAGCATTTGCCGTGCCTGTTGAGGTTCGGTCTTACGAGCACGATATCTTCAGGTAGCGTAAACGAAGCAATTAGTGAACGGCCATTCACTAACTGCGTTGCGGAAGTGAGGATAAAGCAGCAAACATTCTTATGTGAATTGAAGTAGGCGCATATCTCGGGCCTTTGAGCGGGTATCCAATTTGAAGCATTGACCCACTTCGAATTGAGGGGAGAGGGGGGTAACCGTAATGATGGCGTGGAGAAACCGTGTCCAGACGAATTTTTGAACGCATCCCCACCAACGTGACGAGGCTGCCATATCTATGAAGTGCTATCGGCTATCTCATCGCTATGTCGTATTGCCACATTGCGTGAGGAGATGCACGAGGTATCTCGTCCTCTAAGGAGCAGCGATACAAAATTGATGTCGAAGGACTTAGAGGAGAAGTGGTGGTTCATGAGACGGATTCCGCGGGGCGAAACAAAGGAGCCATCCGATAAAAAAACAGAATGGGACTTCCTTTTTTGGTTTTAACTCATGAACAGGCGACAGCTCAGAAGCGGGCGTATGAATGAGTTCATCGCAACACGCTTAGCACTCATTGTCAAACCAAATGTCAAACCATACTTCAATTGGGGGGGGGGAGGGGGGTGGGGGGGGGGGGTTGCCCAGTTGTGGGGCTGTTGCTGGTACGCTTGCTCGTCAATCACGCGGATAACTAGTGGGCGGATCGCTTTTGGGGGCGAAGTGCTTCCGAAGTCTTGCTCAGCATACTGGGAGCCTTCCGTAGTGCAAGCGCTACATATTGCTTCCCTGGCAGCCAAGTGTCTGGTTGTATGGTGCATGTACTTCCCCGATGCGCTCCACTTATGCGTAAATCGCTGCCTTTAGGTTCACATTTGCCGCCACCAGATCACTTTATAAGTCCCTAGCGCCAACGTTGCGCATCTTCGATCCGCGACAACGGCACATATGTGATACTCAATGGGCGACTCTATACACCAAACCAGATTCTTTTGTCACAATCTCATCGCGGGTTGTTCAAATGAGGAAACCTTATAATCGTGGGACGCAATCACTACATTACACCTACGTAGACGGAATTCTACTGTAGAATTTCAGGTGGACATGACATCCTCGAGCTTCATTTCTTTTTATCCAATTTTCGAACTCTCTCGAATTAGCCGACACATTGCGAGGCTTTGAGTGAACGTGCTCCTGCAACTTTCTGCTTGTGTTTGTCCTCACAAAGCCTGATTGCTTGGGTGTAAATTAGCAACCTATTGAAGGCTGCATGACTCAAAGAGGCGCCATGCGTCATCACTGCGACCGCAGGCGGTTTAGGGAACAGCGCTACTCAGGCCTAAAACGCTGGAACATGTATGCCTCTACCGGCAGCTCCTACCTTTGCTGCGCCTCCTCCCTTACTCTCTACTCGTTTAAGGCTATAATTAGTGAATCATAGCCACCGAACACGCAGCAAATACTACTCTGCAGTATTCCACGGGAATGTCATTCACCGGTACAGCCTGTTTCACCAGTACCAGCGCCTTCGATCTTCTGATATTTCTATAAGAGGCTATCAGCACCCCGCATTTCCCATTACAGGTAGGACAGTCAGAGAAGCCTGACTACAAATCCTTTGACTGTTGTAGAGGTCGGCGCCATAGATCTCCAGTAGTTGGCTGAGGCAGCTCTTCAAAAGCGCTGCTAAAGTAGCCACTCTTACTTTCTGCGCTCTATGAATTCCGAACGGCACTGCCCGACAAAAACGCTGAGAGATCCTGGGGCCGATTTTTAGCTCTTAGCATATCCCCTGCTCAAGCCATATACAGGGGTGGCCAAAAAAAAGAGAGAAACTTCACCCTACATTTCAGGCAGCATTAATCACACTTTGCTGAGCTCAAACCGACTGTTGCAACTCACGTATTAACACGTTGACGACAGCGCGCGTTTTGGCTTTTTTGGCCGCGTGGGACCAGCGCGATTTTGCGAGCGCAACCGCCTCAGGTCATTCCAGCGCATTTCGAATGGTAAACACATAAAAAATGACTGATACAAAATTAGTTCAGTGACTTTCATCGAGTAGAACGGAAATTTAAGGTCGTTGTATATAAGTAGAAAACTATCCAAGGAATGGTACAGTTGTGGAAATTTGATCGAAAGATGCGAAATACGAATGAAAAAGCAAAATTTGCCAGACTTATCTACAACGGACCTTAAAATCCGTCCTACCTGGATTGCTGCGATCAAACACATATTCTTGTCTTCCCGTATTTAATTTTACCACTCTTTTGAACCTCACACTTATCGAATGAAAAGGGAAACAAAAAATTATCTGAACTGATATATTTAGTAACGTTCAGAAATCTTCTTCTAAGTTGAAGCATACGTAACCCTTATTCGAGCCACTATGTTTGTAGCTGTGCTAGGGTCTCTTCTATAGAACAAACACAAGAAACTTACGAAATTGATCACGCGTGCGCGGAAAAAATTGATGTAATGGGTGCAGGACACATACGTCCCGCGCTGTCCGTCATGGCCTGCAAAGTGCGGGACGTATGTGTCCTGCGCTGTCGTCAACGTGTTAAAAGGCACTTGCCCCATCTATCAGTAACAATGTCGTATAGTAACTCACTAATGCTGACGCACAAGAATTTTGCCATGCAACGCCTGGCGCAGTTCGAGCTGCGAGTGGTTCCCGAAGGATCATGCGAGCATTAACGAAAGTTATCTGAAAAGCTGGATCGGAAAATAGTTCTTCTTGCATATGTAGAGCTACTGCTACTATCTCCTAGGAAGCAATCTGTCAGTTAACGATTGAAGAAATTTCGTAGCAGCTTCAGGCTGGAACGATTACTTTAGGCCTTCTTGAGCTCAACGGTGATGGAAGATGACGTCATATTTTGAGGACGGTGAGGGCAGTGGAAGAGGGCCTGCTTCTACTTATGGGAGGACATCTAAGGGATATTTGCCGTAAAACTTTCATCAACAGCGGCACCCGTGCGTGAAAAGTTTGATGGACACATGGACAAAAAGTCCCTTTTTTGGCCACCCCAGTATGTTCTCCATCCGACAAGATTACGATCACCATCTTAATGACAAAATAACTAGACGATCAACTCCAACTCAAAGTGAGGTCGCCTCCTTTCTCGACCCGCACTCCGCTGGGTTTTGGAAAAGGAGCATCAAGAAATTTTCTGAGCGTTGGAGACAAGTGGTGGACACTCATGGTAGATATAAGACCGGTCAGGAGTTGTAAACAAAAAAGATAAAATTAAAATCAAAAATTTGAAAAAGTGTTGCAGGACTTTCTTTCCAACCTAATAAAAAGTGACTATCAAGTTTTTCCTCCCTCTGATATGTTGGAAGAAGAAATTAAGCTATGAGTTTTAAGGTGATTATAACTCAGAGAATGAATAAGTGATGCATTTGTCCCTTTTGGATCCTGATTCATCCACACACAGATCTCTGCTCATGGGTACGTTTGTCATAAGTGGCTCATGCCACATGGGTAGGTAACAATATTTTCTAATTACAACTTTATGGAGAAGCGTTTAGTCTCATTGCTCATACACAACATGAGCAACAATGCCATCCCTTCTCTTCTTTCTCATGCACCTGGTCATACCAAAGCAATTTTCTCACCTCTTTAGCCTTTTTGCCTTTTTCGGTAAGAACCTTCTTCACCAACCGAATGGTGGTTAGCGGATCTCCAGCCAGCCCTCCATCTCCAACGTACATTCCATCGCCAGCGCTTAATAGCAAGAATTTTCTGGACCTTCTAGAGAATATTACTGTAGAACTTCACAGGTAAAATGCTACTAGAATAAGTAGTAAGTTACAAACTAGTTGTAGGGTCCCGCTGAAGGTTTTTGCGGTTGAGGAGTGACAGTGTTTCTTGCTCTTGATCGAGAAGGAGTAGATGCTGAAATACTGCTGTTGTTAGCTGGGCTTCATAGAAGGTTCATAGTGGGTTAAAAAAGCAAATTATCACCAAAAATAAAGCGGCAGAGTAGCGGTCACAAGTGTTTGCGAAAATGGTTTTTCGTGCGTTACTATTCCCTTTGAAAAGCGAAGTGCACAATGAAAAGACAGCTCTTTGGGAATGAGGGAGAGGTGGTCAGTGATGAAGGGAAGAAGAAAAATTCACGAAAAATGGTACAGAATGCGAGAAATAGGGCCCTTTCTTCGCTCGCTGATTTCCGCGTCGATGCCTCTATCAGCTAAAGTCAGACGGCGAATAGGCGGGCAGCGGCGCGAGCGGCGCGGGTGTTGCTCTACTAGGCCTCTGAGGGCCTACTATGCTGCAAATCGCGCATCGTCACCCCCCACAGGAGACCCGCCTGCCGTTCGACTATGTATACTTTTTCCTTTGCAACCGCCGACATTATTGTTGAGCCCCCCCCCCCTCTAATAACGGCTTGAAAATTGGCTGAAGACTTCTTCTTGTGAGGGCCACGAATCCTTGAGATAAACGTTCCAAAGCACCAGAAGCTTTTCAACTTTTGCAGTAAATTCATCAACTGGGAATAAGTAATGCACGAAAAACCGTTTTGGCGAACACTTTTCACCGCTACCGTATGAAAGTCATAAAAACCGATAATATATGATATGTCATTATAAAACAATCGGCGACCTGCCTCGTTAAAATATTCGATCATAATAACTAGCGATACTTGGTTAGTAGTGCTCTGCAAACACTACGAAAGCTGCTGATCGTAAACATTGAAAAATTATAGCACGCTTCGTTTTTGACGCTTTATGCAGCGGCTTCCGAATCAGAAGTGTGTACGTAAGGTGCTCTGGTGTGGCGATCCACCGAACGATCTAAAGTTTTGACCTATAATATTAACCGAAGTTAATAAGGATAAAGGATAAAGCATTTGCCGTTGATCAATCCCTTTTTGGGATGCGGCACGCATTCTACTTCCATTTGTACATTCGTAGTGGTTTGAATGCGATGTGGCCTATACAATGACTTGCGGGGGCCAGCCGATGTACAAGTCAGTGTTTTTATCCTCCCAGACAAGTCTGGTACCAATTAACCGACCCCGGAGGGATGGAAGGCTTGGTTGGCCCGGGCGACTCACGACCCAGGATTTGATCCCCGGACCGCTCGCGTGGTAAGCGTGCCACTTGCCACTACACCACTTCCGCCCTAGATAAAGTATTTATGGAGGCTAAATGAGCCCTGAGCCAGAGAAAACGTAGAAGGCGTCCATTATAACACCACAAATGGTTGCAAAGCCCTGAATTGCGATTTTTGGCAGCTGTTTCGAGAAACTTGTTATTCTTCGGAGTTCAGTTCAACACAAGGAACGCTCAAAAAAACCTAGCATGTACCTGCTTTTCCGGATGGGATACGCCATGCACTCGACTTTTGCTAGAAATTGAAGACGAATGAGACTCAGAGCCTACTTCCTCACGCACGCTCGGTGCGCAGTTAGCAGCGAGTAGAATGCGGCTGACATCAGGCAATTTTTGTGGGATACGCCATGCATTCAATTAACACTTTACGGTATGTTGTAATTGATATAAATTAATCTATGGGTTTAACCATGTGAATAGGATGCGAGTCAACAGACTGTGAAAGTATGCAGTGCCTTCATTTTTGCTCCTCTTGCTATGGTGCAAAATTTGGATAAGTGTACCCTTTCAAGGTTAACATGGTGGCCGTGGAACAGAATGCAATTATATTTGCAAAAAGATTTCTCAATTAAAGATATCAGTTGCATATAGATTTCCTAGCACTAATACAAGCAGTTAGCATACGTGTGGTGGTCGTCCAAGCCAGCTTCCCTGGGTTGCTTCTTTTGGACGTCGGCCTTGAAGCGAGCTTGGCGGCTTCATCGTCCTCAACGATATAGCCGAGCACAGTTACACCTTCTATGCCAACCTGGAAGAAATCATTCGGTGAACCCAGAAATGTTCGACTGCTAGCGAATTACCTGACTTTCGCTGCCAAAATCAAGCGGCTCATAGACAAGAATCCAGAGGTACTGGCCAGCCGAATCTCCGAAAGGGTTCCTAGACAGAAATATGATGACTGTAGCTACCATACTATAGAGCTGAAGTATCCATGCAGAACGCACTTAGCTTCCATGCGAGACGAAATTCTCTGGTGGGCCTCGAATTCCATACGAGCCGGTTCGGAGAATTTGGCTTCACGAGCATTTCGATAGTTTGTCTCCAAAGAGTTGTCACCCAGACCCAATGCGAGTTCGATCTTTGACGCTGAAGCATTAGAAGAGATAGACAATGAAGAATCACGCTAACTGGGCGTTATATTCCCCCTTGAACTAAGTATGTCTTAGTTGTTTTATTTATTTTGTTTATTTGTTTATATTTATCGATGGTTGAAGCTCATTCAACTTTACATGTGATCTTTGGCCAAACAAGGTTTGTTAATCGGTTTGAAGGTATTAGTGGTCTGGCGTTTCGACGAAGAATCGTCTTCCTGAAGGGCCCAGTCCACCACCGCGAGAAGAAGCCCTCCAGGTTAGTTATGGTTAGAATCAATGGCAGAAGAATTACATTATAATTACAACAATGCCGAGGTTCTATGAAGAGAGAAGTTAGAGTCTGTTCCATTCAATCCACTCATCTCACCTCTGTTATTTAGCCATTGGGGGCGGAGTTCTACACGAGTTGCGTGGTCAGCGCGGGTAAGGCTTTGCTACGAAGCTATGGGCAGGCCGGCAGCCGTTAAAGCGCTACATCTCACCCCTCAGTGGTCTTGCCTCTCCTTGCGGTGTTCACTTTCCCTCCTCTTGAGCATCCGAGTTATCGCACCATATGCCTTTAAGTAGAAAAACGAATGAGCACTGAATGTTCGTTTGTAGATCATTTGGGCGCGCAGATGCTTCTAAGGCAATGGAGGGTGAATTGCTGACCCTTCAGAAACAGTTTGGTCGACGGCTACCTTTCAATCGGTCTCCCTTTTCTAGAAAACATCGTAATTCTACCTTTAAGATAGACTGTTGACAGCCTTACCCATTATTGAGGTTATAAGCTGATATAATTGAATAAGTGGCCTGCGGAATTGTTTCGTAACGACCCAAGAGATTGCTTTTACCCGAGCAGAAGGCGAAAAGAACCCACGAATGTGTCGCTCGTTGACTTCAACGACTACTTTATAGATGTTGCTGATCTTCTCCAGTCCCAGCACAATATCGATAGGGTAGTCGGTTCTGAAATGATGCCAGTATTAGGGGAAAGGTCACTGTATTGTATGATGTTTACGCTATTGCTTATTTATGTATAGAACATTGGTTTGAATGGATTATTGTAGTGGATCAAATATCTACATATGTATGTAGTGCATGTTTTCACGAGGCAGTAGATTCCCCTTCCTCTCGCCCACTACAGAATATTCTCGTCAGCCAGCCTTTCATCACATGTCCATACTTATTGTCGCACATAAACGCTTTCCTACTGCCTCGCTGTAGCCTTGTAGGGCCACCTATAGGCCTATAATCCTCTCATTAACAAGCCTAGATTCCCCTCATTCATTTCCTCAATCGATCTCTTTAATCCAATCGCTTCTATATCAAATTCCTGAGGGTCTATTGAATATGATCAGTTTCGATTTCCGATTTCCGATTTCTGCATTATAACTGACTTATCGTTAGAGAAATTTAGCTTGTTGTATCAGCTTAGCGAT
>MU872349.1:0-16145 GCA_036418205.1 Ostertagia ostertagi | reverse complement strand
ATCCAAAGCTTTCCAAATAACTTCGTACTCGCACTACTATAATACTGATGAAATATATACAAATAACAAAAAGTTGCTCCCGATTGCTCAATAAAGCAATAATCATTGTAAGGTGCATATACGGTGAATTTTGCCCATTTTTTCCAAAGAAACGGTTCAAATGCAGGCTGGTATAGGGAATGCAACATTATCCCTCATACAATGGATGCTGACTTCGCTGCTCCAATAGAACAATACAAGCCAGAGCTTCTGAAAGATCTTCGTGGCGGAAAGAAGTTTCTTCTCAAAAGAAAATTAGGCCTAGTGAGTTTCCTACAGCAACATTACATTATGTGCCTAAATTTTACATAGCTCCCTTTTGCTGTCGAGGCTGTACGGAGAAATTTCTTCCATCTATAAGCAGGAACGCTATCATTTTTTAGTAGGCCATGAAAGAAGAGCAGAAAGCTGGTTTCGAAAGCATCCACAAAACAGATATTCAAAGAGACTTAACTGCTTCTTGCTAGGGCATGTAGCGGGATATAGGTCAAAAGCACTGGACACGATCGCTAAAGCAGGGTGGTCTTGACGACGTCGTTAAGCATCATTGGCGAAGAGACGTGGGGAGGGAGGTAGTAACCACACCTCCAGCGCGCCCGGGGATCTCGTCCGCCACTCTCCGTCCAGTGACCTCTTCAAATCTCCTGCGTCCCACCCTTCGTGCTCGCTACGTTTCAATCCTCAAGCACAACAGACTTAAGGCTAGGTAATGGAGAAGAACTTGTGAGCAGAAAAGTATTGTGCTAGGGTTCTTCGAGCACTTCCTAGTGTTCAAATATCAAATCGGCTGCTGCTTCAGTCAAAATCTGACCTTTAACGATTTCCATGAATGCTAATAATTTCAGCCTAATGACACTTATGAATTCACAATTCGACCATTGGATGGTGGCCGCCCAATGATTGATCTTTTCTGGATGTATAGCACGCAGAACGAATCCTGGGTAGGTGGCACAGGAGGCGATGGCACCAAATATAAATACACTTATCCAAGGTGAGTTATTGTGCGAGGTAATGCTCTCGAATTGGAGTCAGGTACAACTCGTCTTTTTGTCGAAAAACTCGAAGTTTATTGTCTGGTAACATGTCCGTGGGAATGCTGGTCGATGGGACAGTCTGTCTGCCCATTTGAAACATGCTCCATGAGTGCAATAAGCAGAGTAGTGGGAAGAAACGAAACACCTTCACAACCGGGAGCAATTTGTTTGTGCGGTTTAATGCCTTGGCTTTATGACAGCAACAGACACGGCTTGTAAAAGTCAGCAATGGAAACTGGATTGCTTCTAATTTCGCTTTTTTCTATTCACCTGTGTTTTTTTTTGTTTTTTTTTTCTATCTCAAAAATTTGATTGTCACTAGAATGAATGACTAGATTCTCGATAATGGTCTTAACATAAGCTTTAACAACCTAGGCTCGTAGCGCCCAAATCTCGTCAAATCGCCCTGTCACTTCTGTACATGGTCTGCCCTTGTGTACTGCTGCATATTTGACGGGGAATACCCAAATTTTGCCAGAAAACCCTAACTTTGCCTATAAGACGCACGCTTTGATGTAATAGAAGTTACTTCACTGGCTTATCACTGGTATTATTACTATGTTGGTCGTAAGCAAGTATCTAAAGGTGAGAAGCTGTAGACGATGAGTCGCGTCTTCAGGGAAGGTGAACTTAAGTATCGGGGGCAGCGTTTTTGATTCTTTCTTATCGTAACAGACGGGTCCATCTTATCCTTATTTTCGCTGCATGGTTTTGTCGTTTGATCGCTTTTCCAACAATTCTTTCCATTACTGCTATCTGCTCCTCGACCCAGCCCACCTAAGTCTCGTATCCCATAGCTGGCTATGTCGTGATTAACACATTGACGACCGCGCGCGTTTTGGCTTTTTTGGCCGTGTGGGACCGGGCCGATTTTGCGAGTGCGACCGCCGCACCTCGGATCCGTGAATTTTTATTGATAACTTTTTAAAGCACCAGTGGTACAAAAACATCTCAGTAACAGTCAATGCGTAGAAGGTAATAGAGTATATAGTGACGAAGTTCCGATTAAAGAACATGTAATGGTAATGAAAAAGGAAATTTTAGTCATTTTATCTGTAGTGGATGCCAAAAGCTCTTTTGATGTGGTTATACCAAGTGAAACATGTATTTTTCTGTCTCTTTAGATTTGCATTTACTTTCACTACCCTTTTTTATTGACGTGTTATGAACCAGATTAGTCCCCCGTCAACCGCCGGGACCTTCCTTTCCTGCGCAAGCTTTCTATCCTCCGCTATGGTCCCTTCCTCCTGTGACACCAACACCTCCTGGAAGTGACGCGTATGCAACACAATGGTGTTTCGTACAATCATGATATGACGGTAGATTTTTCGCTTCCCTTCCTCATCCTCCCTTCCTCTCTCCACTGCCCTCCAGCTGCCACTGCAGCACCATGTGGAATGAACGGAAGTGTGCTAAGCAGGTGTTTATATAGCCCTAAGAGTGTTATCACAACTATCCTGCTACAAAACATTGATATCTCAAATCCTGTAAGCTACCCGATTTGTTAGCGGTTTGTTTATCCCATGAGCTTCCTTCTCACTCACTTCATTTTGCGGACGGACACACATACATACATACATACATACATACATACATACATACATACATACATACATACATACATACATACATACATACATACATACATACATACATACATACATACATACATACATACATACACATACATACATACAAACCGACACACAAAGTTAACGCTTTATAAATAGAGAATAGCATGAAAACTATTAATGAACCAAGCCGCCGGTTTCGGTGAGCTTGGAAAACTTCTTCTAAACTGGAGCATATTTGAACAAACAATGACCTATGTCGTTCACAATAATGTTATGTTCTAATCCATAGAAGAGAGACAAACAATTCGGGAAAAAGCTGCGCATGCCCTAGAAAAAGGGATGATAAGGGTGAGACGCGGTAACGCGTCTCAATGTCCAACGAGGTGCGCAAAGTGAGACGCGTTACCGCGTCTCAATGTCGTCAATGTGTTAAAAACTACAAAATAACTATGCGGAATTTGTCGCTCCATGACGCGTCTTGTCCTGTCGTGGAGGCAGCGATCTTAGCCTTTATGTTGAGGGGGTTTGAGAGCGAGCTACGTTTTGTTGGAACACGGTCACCCACTTGTCACCATTTTCCCACCAGACCCTAGTGACATACTGTATTCCATTTTTCAGCGCTCTAACACGTCGCTCTCAATCAGGTCTGCAATAAGTAGATCAAGTCGTCAATAATGAGCTTTGCTCATAGTGTCATACAGAATTCGCCCAGAGCCCCACTCGAAAATGTATAGCTAACAGCGGTGGGGATGCCACTTTTCATGGAATACATTTAATATGCTTCAGGTACAATCATACGTGTGCTGGTGATCTCCTTGGACACATCTTTTGGATGACTTGTAATCCGAAGAAAGTTTTAGAGGTGACTGCTTAAATTTATCCAGTATTCTATAGTTATGCACCTTAAAGGTGAGTTTTATGATGAAAAGGTAGCCTAATGGAAATAAGGGTAGAGGTGGCAAGTGAAGCAGGGAGACGAAACCTTGTAAAACGGCCCGGAACCCCGGAAGAAACGGGACTCCTTGCTTGCATGTTGGCTTCCGCACCATACGACTATCATTATTGTGCCCTCTTCAACGCTAACGCTCTCTCTGCTATCTAATCACTCGCCGCGTATAGCCTATGGCGAGCGATTAGATAGTCGGTGGGCGTTCCGGGCCAACTGCGCAAAGGAAAGGCCATGTTAGATTCCGGAGGCATATCATTCGATGTGAATTGCGTTTGATCCGCACATTTAGGAGTCCGCCTGTCTCACCACTAGATAAGTTTTGCCTTCTTCGGCCTGTGTTCTTATCGTTGAATCATGCTTTAACTTCAAAGAATTATGGACGTTTTTCTAGAAAGCCCATTCATTCTCTCAAACGCATCCCTTTCGTAGTGAATATGATAGTACTAAAAGACGAAACGCTTCTTTCAGGTACAACGTAATTATTACGTTAACGCTGAATGAGCCTTCATAATTGTCGCTACCTCAACTGTAGTTACACAGTCACGGTTTGCTCACCTTCGTAATATCGCCACTCTGCATGTTGCGGACAGCACGTAGCGACACCACCGGTGTACGAGCGCTCAATCGCACGCTTTGGGACATTTTGGAGCCAAGAGCCCTCACGAGATGCGACGGACCTATTCCCGCGGGGACCACGGGGATCATAGCGCTGGCACCACGCACAGAAGCCCTACATGAGCCACCACGGCTCCCCGTTATACCTACACGTGACAGCACCAGAAACTCCATGGTATCATAGTAGATACAATTAGGAAAAGAGCCATATTCCATATATATATCAAATACCAATAACTCACCATCGCTTCCGGTGTCCCTTGGCCACCTAAAGGGTAGTCCAGGCTCGCTGGCCGCACGTATTAGGCACCCATCCTTTCTGAGAACCATTCTCATGGGCACCGTACAGTGGTCAGACTACTCCTAGACGGGAGCGGGGTGGGCCACGCCTCTTCCTCGCCTTGAGTCGGCCTCCTCGCCTTGCCTGGCAAGACTCATGAGAAATTCGTAAGCCAATGAAATCTAAAACGAGCCTACTGAATAGGTGCTCCAGCAGATTAGAAGTCTCCAAATTTACAACTTTGGCTCGGTCTTCTACAGAGAGAATTTCGTCAGTGATGTATTCCCTTTTGTTAACGTTGACGGTTGGATTGTCCAAGAAGTCGTGTTGTTGTTGTACTCTTTAGAAATTGCTTTTCTGTGAGAGCTCGATGGTTAACATTCTCTCCAACCTAGACTTGAAAAGTTTAACCGCCGTTAAATAAGTTTACGCTGAAACTGGTGACACGTTTCAGATGTCTCATTAACAAAAGGTTTGAAGTGCATGCCTCATTTGATCAGTTGAACAAAGTAGAATTCTCCTGAACTGGACACCTTAAGACGCGGGCCAAAAATGCGGCCAAATGATAAGAAAAATGAGAGCTAAACATACTTGCGAATAGAGTAGAGAAGAAGCTTCAGAAAGATATATAACAAGATGTAAAGTATAGGGCTACTAGAGAAAAAGCCTCTCTGTCGCAAAAACCACGACTTAGCAGTAAACTACAACAATCGAATTCAAGAAGAAACGCGGCACGGCTTTTTGGATAACCAAATAGCGGAATGTTTCAAGGTGTTACGTGAAGGGTACGTAATTGACCGATTTCTTCTAGAGAAAATAGAGTTCTACATAGTCGTCGCTTATTTTCATGGATTGGACTTCCCATTTTGCAGGCCTGAAAATGAACCTAATGTAACGAGCACAACGAATGTGGAAAAAAACATACGGATGGTATGCGAGATTCTTCATGAGCGTGGAATTGCATAGTAAAAATTTCTATTTGGAAAGGAAACGACAGCACGTCATGCATGCGAACCGCAGTAGTTACAAAAATTTCAAAACGAACTAAGCTTGAATTTACCCCTCAATACACTGCGTCTCCTAATTATACAGCCACCTAGAAATTGTTCAAAATCTCGAATTCCACAAAGTTTATGGAAAAATGTCCAACAGGAAAACTGTGTCAAATTTGGTCGCGAATTCGAAAATCAATACAAAATTCCAGGTTGAAAATGCGAAAAAAATTTTATTCCAATTTTTCCAAAAAGCGTCGCTTTTCC
This sequence comes from Ostertagia ostertagi, assembly GCA_036418205.1. Lineage (NCBI taxonomy): Eukaryota > Metazoa > Nematoda > Chromadorea > Rhabditida > Trichostrongylidae > Ostertagia > Ostertagia ostertagi. The sequence goes on along the minus strand of MU872349.1, from coordinate 10,395 downwards.
ATCGTCTCCAAATGATACAGCCACCCCGTGTTTCTTCGTTGCATTTCATTTCTGATCAATGAAACTGATTGGCAGTACTCAATTGTTCTTTCTTAGGTTATCAGGAAAGGAAAGCAACTATTGGACTTTGAAAAAGGGGAAATCGTCACAAAATAAGAAAAATTAAGCGCCAGGTGGTCACATCGCGCGAAAATTTCGTCGAGCTACGGAATGATTAGCAATTTCTTTTTGAATCCTGTAGAAAATGGAACTTAGAAGGGCTCCGGACGTTATTCTTCGCTTTTTGATTAAGATAAATGCAACATTATGAGAACAGCACCAAATTTCACCAAGGCGGGTTCGGAAATTGAGTCTTCTTTAGAACTTAATCTCCTACTGGATAGTGCTGGGAATGCAATAAACAACTTCCAAGATCGTTCTCAAGCTGAATATGAAAAGGACGGTGATTTTGAAAAGAAACCGTCGCGAAAACCGAGTCATTTTTGCAGGGGAATTCCGACCAAGCCAACCGGAGCAGGATCCATTTTCGGCCTGTTGTGTTTTACTTCTTTTCTGCCACTCTTTTAACGCGTTTCGCTCGAGATGGTTCCGTCCTGGAGTAATGCTTTTAATAGCGAGGAGAAAGTCAAAGGTAAAGCAGATAAGATAAGTAAAACACAACACTCAATTTCCGAACCTGCTGTTCTCATAATGTCGCATTTATCTTAATCAAAAAGCAAAGAATAACGTCCGGAGCCCTTCTGAGTTCCATTTTCTACAGGATTCAAAAAGAAATTGCTAATCATTCCGTAGCTCGACGAAATTTTCGCGCGATGTGACCACCTGGCGCTCAATTAGTAGCTGACAATCAGTTTCCGCATTGATATCAGAAATGCAATTCAACAAAGAGCACGGGGTGGTTGTATCATTTTGGAGACGCAGCGTATACCGCCAACCGACATTGGTACAGAAAATTGTTGCTCGTTTAGAGCTCGCAATCCATGGGTACCGGTTCACTGGCCAAGAAAAGCACACAGGGATACCGACTTAATGACACAGATTGGACCTTCGCCGTTGATTCTGAGCCGTTGAACTGAGGCAGTGACCAAGACTCGTTTGCACGTGATGATTCCGATGGCTGCTATGCCAACAAATATCATGCTTTCATTCTTGAAGGAATCTTCCGCGGAAATCACAACAACAAAACGATACCTTAAAGGAATCTTCCACGGAAAGAGTGATCTTTATTAGCTCCTGTGTGGCGATGATTAAGTATCATCGATACTTCACGGCTTATGTTCGCCTGCACTTCTATCTAGCACTCAATCAACATCACACAACACCAATAGGGGCCTAAGGGTATCGTTTTTTCTGTGGTAATGGAGCGGTTTATTTGACAATTCATTTACCCACGCATGACCTGAAAAGCTGAGAGCAATGCTACAGGCCTTTCACAGGGAACACCTTGAAATGAAGAACAAAGTACAACAAAGGAGGCAGGCATTGCCATGGCAGGTGGCGCTGGCCATAGATGATGTTGGCTAGGCGGCGATGAGGGCGCCCTTCGCAGCGAAGCATGTCCCCCCTCACCTCCTTCGGGCTGCCGTCCTTTCGCAGTCTGCATATCTCTCCTTCTCCCATATTCCTCCTTCGCAATCGCACCGTTCCACTTTGCATCCGCCTAGCTATTACACTTACTGCGGTTCGCCACCTTTTTCCTGTAATCGGGATGGTCGTGTTCATGGTAGTCCATTTGGATAGTTTGGCTCAAAGAAAAGATGTGATTCACCAGCAAAGATTCCTCCCTTACCATTTTGTGTCGTATCGAACTCATACAATAATTGCGAAGAGAAACTGTATACTTTGACCGCTCAATTTCTTGATTCAGTTTGAATATGGCCCAAAATGGCATCTCGATCATCCCACCAACAAGTTCTCGTGGAGCAGTTCGCAGTACAACGTGAAGAAGAATGGAAAATGGTCAAAATCTCAAATGGCTGAGGTTTACAAGAATTATCGGAAGTGACATCAAACAACCTTGATACTTATATCATAAACCTACCTTTCATTCATTAATACGGGATCTCCTCACATTATTGCCTTACCTAGAAATGTTTTGCTGGTATTTTGTTGTTTTGCTCCGAGGATGGGCAGTCACTTTTGTTGACTTGCGTGTTTTTTCGATAATAAATTATCCTAAATTGTCCAGTGATCGTGCCCAGCAGTGAGCAGGTAAAAGCTCGTGCACGTAATACGAGCATTTAATCGCCTCCATTAGAGAGTGAAATCTTCTGAGATTAGTGGGTAATTGAGGGACCGCTGACAAAGGGTACCCTCCATTTCAAAAAGACGAGAAAAGCGGTCGGTTGCAGACCATACACCACAAGTGACGACGGCCTCCAAGTAAATCTGGTTAGTAGTGGTTCATAGTGATAGCTGATTTTGGTAAATGATAGTTGTAATTAGTGACAACTAGAATACAACTGCAACAGGCTAATCATTTCATTGGCAGAAAACATTACATTTTGTGGAGGCCGTCGTCACTTGTGGTGTATGGTCTGCACCCGACCTTCTCATTTTTGAAGGGAGGGCACATACATGTGGATACATACAGGGACAAATGCGTTAGAGATGATAAAAGAGCCTTAACTAAAAAGCAGAGCATTACGACAGCGGTGTGCGGAAAGTCACACTAGTGAGCGCTAGCAGTCAGAGGGCGGTGGGAAGCGGGATGTTAGCTTGTTTGGCAAGGCGCGTTAAGTTGGAGGGGGCGACTTGGAGCAGCCAATCCATTCTGAGCTCCGCCTCCAGCTGTGCCCGCCCACCAGTGTGTTGCCAGCAGCACCTATTGTTCGATTGTCTTTTTGTTAAGGTGTTCCACTTTGAGCTTGTATCCTATAACCTTCCTACACCTCACCATCACCTACTGCAGGCGCTTTTTACCTGTGGACGGAGTCAGTGGAACGGTATAAGTAATGTGAAGGGCCATAGGCGTCGCATCGGTGGAATTTAATAAAAGCCAGTGGCTGAGCTGGAACACGATGACTGGAGAGCGCTGCAGTTTGGATGACGACGTTGATCGTCATCTGCGACGGAACGACGACAAGAGCGGTCTCCAATCACACTCGCCGCGAAGCGGCAAGTGCTATTCCATCAACGTGACGCTCCCTGAATCTTCATCATACCCCGCCCCGCCCCCACCATCGTGATACCGCTGACGCGCTTTAAGCGTTCCACTTGGGGGGTACAGGAAAAACACTCGATGGATTAGGGTACAATAAAAGAGTTCGATGTCATTTTCATAGGCTAAAAGGTCGAAAAGATTTGCTGAAAACGGATATTACAAAAGCGAAGAAGAAGGAGCGTTCACGACCAACATTCAAGACAAATATACTGCAGGAACTTGAACGAGTTGGTTTTCTTGGTTCTCCGGAAAGTTTACCAGAACAAACGTAATCTTTTCGTTCATTACGATCCTCTTTTGGAGGATGACTCTCCAACGTACTCCTCCGTCGACCTTCTTCAGCCGCTCCTGTACTCCTGGTTTTCCCAAATTGCATTCACCCAGACGAGCAAGAAATGGCGGCGGAAACGGCGCCAGCCAATTCCAAAAAAATGTTGCATATTCGTAATCAGGACACCAAAATAACCCCTATGTACAAGTTTACACCGAATTTCGTGAAAACAGCCGTCGTGACAAGGTGGCGCCAAGTGGCGCCAAATGGCGCCAGCATCAAAAATGAATGCCATATTCGTAAATCATCGAAAGTGAAGGTCATATTCGTAATAAGGACATCGAATTACTCTTATAGGCAAAATTTTATGGGAAAAACTCATAGGAAAAATAAAATTTTGAGATTTTGGAGCAGTGATAGTGGAATAGGGCCCAGAACTTGGAAATAAGTAGAAGTTTCCCGCCGGGGAATCGATTGAGCACGGAGCGTTGCGTTTCGCATTGGCGCGCACAATCTTCCCCTCGACCCAGCGCGGATAGACCGAGGCGGACTACTAATTTTCAAAAGAGTGTAATTCTGTTCAGCGTCAATATTTTTCAAAACGCAAAGTGGATTTGTAATCTACGAGACTGCTAGTTTCAGAAAACAACCACTTTTTGCAGTTTCTTCAAACTGTGTTAGTTATGGGGTAGAGAAACCGGAATTCACAGAAATGCGCACTTCTTCCTTTGAAAGGTTGGAATTTTCTTCAAATAAGGAAATGTGAGAAGTGGTAAGAAAATTTTGAAACACCAGATTGTTTCTTTCTAAAAAGTGCTCAAACTTTTGCAAAACTCTTTTCTTCAAAAAATCGCCCCGTTGGACCGTTTTTTTTTCAGAACCAGGTTTTTTGGCTTTCAATGACTATAACTTTCTTCAGAATGAACCTTTTGCAATTCTTTTCTCTTATCAGAGATAAGAAGCTTAGTGCTTCCTATGAATACTTTATTTCGTTCCCAAAATGAATCGTTCAAAAAAAAATCGCCCCGTTGGACAATTTTTCATGAATTTTCGGAGCAACTCTTCTGAAAACACGAGTTTTCAACACTCAAACACTTACAGCTCTCTTCAAACTCAATTTTATGAGGATAATGATACCATGACATCGCACAAGCTTTGTGCTTCATGATGGATACTGAAACCTTTTCAGGAAGTTGTAGACAGTTGAATATTTTTTCCAAGTTTTCTTGTAAGCCCTTAGTAGTCAATCTACCCTAGTGGTCACTTTTTTTTACTAACTTAGGTCCAGTTTGAAGACATTGGTTCTCCTCGAGAGCATATTTGTGTACGTGAACAGTCAAATATGGACACTTCTGCAGTAGACTCTTCTGCTCTGAGGTGCGCCATGCACTCGTTTGTGGTTAATAGTTGGAGAAGCACTTGAAAGTTATGCCTCTCATCTACGTATTGACGTTGACCTTTGCGAATACGACCCCCTCTCCCGTCAGCCAAATACGACCCCTCCCCCTGGACTTTGTTCAACGGACGGTTGACCCTGCCTAGACAGGTGTTATTGTTTTTGTTCGCAGCGATGAATAGCACTTGTGATTAACAGCAAAGGTGCGGAGCCAGCTCTGGTTTCTATACTATGGATGTTTCATTCATAATTTCAAGCCGGGCTTGAGCTAAATTTTGCATTTCTCCTTAAGTAGTGGATTCCCTCCTCGCATTCACAGAGCCGCTTTCGGAATCATCTCGAATCTAGAACTGAAATTACATCTGCGAGGGATGGAGGTTGAAACGAACGCATCTGATCGAGCTCGTTCAGGAACGCGCCTTACCCTCAACATAAATTCAGATTAGTGGACTCATTCGAATGGTAATATGTATTTCCGTGGAAAAACTTGTGTATGCGAATGAACAAACGCACAACACATTTTTGCTCAAAGTTCCCTCAGCACTTACGATTCTCTCCCAGCAGATTGAACTCGATACCCCCTTCCGTCGAAAACGTCGTGACCCGCTTCCAACTGAGAAGTAACCCGAAAACTTCCTTCGGCATTGTGGGTCATACCAGGTTTGATTTCCTACCACGTATGGTTTAGATAACCTTAGCGTACTATCCAATTTGGAATCCGTTAAAGGAAAAAAGATAAAGCATTCGGCGTTGATCAGTCCAATTTTGGGACTCACCACACAATTAGAATTCTCCACAGCATACACGCTACAGCAAAGTTTCGTATTTTCGGTGTATTTAACTTTTGGCTGTCCTTCCCCCCCTTGAGCCTCACTTCACCCCCGCGTAAATTTGAGCTAATCCTCGACTTCGATAGTTTATGGTTTAAAAGATTAGTTCGAGAGTTTTAGGCCTGTTGTTGCTTGACTTCACGAGGTTCCTTCGTTAAAATTTGACTCATTTGAAAAATTTAAGCTATAGCTTTTCTTATGTTTTGATCCTTTCCAGGCAGGTATTTTCGAAGTAGTCACTCGGAGTAAGAATAAATGTGGGTAAGCTCTTTAAAAAAAAATGAAGGATCATCTAGGTTATCAAGCGACGCATTTTTTGTACGACGTATCCGTCTAAGTATAATAATAGTTTTGAGTGTGAGAGAGCCACTTGAAGAATTTTTGTGAGGTTTAACGTCGTTTTACAAATAAATTATTGTCAGAGAAGAAATGTTGTAATACAAACTAACTCGGGAGCTGTCTCCATTTGGCATTTATCTTCTCAAAAAAGAGTAGTTTCGGATGAGGTCACGATTTTCATAGCTTTCCAAGAAATACCGTGAGATCTTAAACGAGTGCTTTTTCACAAGCGTCTTTGGGCTATTTACTGATGATTAGTGCAGGGGTAGATTGCTATTGTGCGAGATTTTCGCGGACCGTAATGCTCTGCGTGTATCTTCGTAGAGAAGATGCTGCATGATGAGCAGTCGACTTGTTACTCACATTCAGGCGTCGACAGTCAGTACGGGTAATATCTGCCATCACGGTCGTATTTGGTCACTCGAGAGGAGTAGGTGCAAGCAGTAAGCAGGGGCTAACGTCGCTGCAATATTGTGTGTTTCAGAGTAGATTGGGGGGGGGAGAGGGGTGTGCGATTTACAGAACTTGTAATTTGCCAGGAGGGGGCTGTTCTGAGGTAGATTCTTCGTCTCGTTGGGGGGGGGGGGGGGGGGGTGTGGGGGGGGGGGGTGCACGTGTGTTAGTGTGTGGGGTGAATCATTGGTGTGGAGGGGCGAAGGCGGGATAGATTTAGAGAGTATTGTCGTTTGCAAGTTGTGGTTAGAGAAAGTTGTGAGGATGTGTCGTTGTGGAGTGTAGTGAGTAAGGTGTTAGAGGGGTGGATGATGCAGTTGTGGTGTGGGGAGTTAGCGTGGAGTGAGTGGGTGGATGGGAATGGACATTTGGTTTTGGCTGTGTGTGTTCATGGGTTTGCTATGTGTTTAGTGCGCGTCTTCTCGAGACGGCGAGGTGTTAGAGTTGTGTCCGGTGGATGTTAGTGTATTCTTTCGAGTGTGCTGGGATGAGTTTTGTTTCGTATTGATATTCTGGGTTACGTTAGAGAGCGGAGTTCTTGTTGGCAGAGGGTTAAGGTGGGATATGATATGGTGGTAGGTTTTTTTGTTAGGCGAGCTGTGATGCTTGATAGAATGAGAGAGTTGGGTTGGGGGGGGGGGTATTGTTGAGGGGTGTGGATGTTGTATAAGCTTGTGATTTTTGTGTGTGGGTGGACTGTTTGTCGGGAGATAGTATAGTTTTTCACAATGGTGGGAGTCGGTGGATGGTAGTTAGATCGAGATAGATTGTGGTTCGATGGGGTGGTGTTCGTCTCTGCGGTGGGCGGGGGGGGGGGGGGGGGGGGGTGTCTCTGTTGTGGGGTGTGATGTGTTCGCGTGGGTGTAGAGCGTTTTGCGGTGGGGGTGGGGGGGGGGGTGGGTGTCGTTTTTTTGGGTGGGGCAGGGTCAACCGTCCGTTGGACAAAGTCCAACGCGACGACGAGAGTAATGCCGAGAGTGAACGTACGCACGGAGACACAGACGGCTCGCGGGTGGCGAGAGTGAATGCCGGCGCGGAGAGCGGTCAACATCGGTCCAACGTCGCTCCAATATCGGTCCAACGTAAACGGTTGACCCTGGGGGGGGGCTGCTGGGAGTCTTTTTCGAGGGCTTATATAGGTCGACGCTGCTCGACCCAGATCCCAAAACCAGCGCTAACGTGTATTGCCGTGTTGACACACGTTGATACCTGTGAAAAGTGAAGATTACATGTGAAACAAGACTCAAGGACAGCGACCATATTTGTACAAAATTAACGCCTCGCGGCTACCACTTCTGCATCCTGTCCGCCTTCAGAGCACTCCCCTTCTCTTTCTTACTACTCTGCATTCTCATTCTTCGTGACATTTTGTAAAGACATATTCTTGACGCTGCTTCTGCAAGATTTCCACTAGGCCAGCAATGGTGTACTCAGTGGACTTTTTGCTAACTACTACGACCGCTTTTGTTTCCCTATGTGTTGTCTTTTGTTTCCACTTTTGTTTTGTCTTTTTCGCGTTCTCCTCCATTTCGTCATACACACAGTCAGCGCAAAATGTAGAAACTGGGCGTGATCGTGAAAGCTTTCCAATTTTCCCATCTTTTTGTTCGTTGATGTTGTTTTTGCGTGCTACAGCACTTTCTGCTGATGTGGTACTAACTCATCTGTTAGGCCGTTCGTAAAACCAGTTGCGATGCGAAGAGATTGGGAGTGTAGGATAGTGGTAGATTTAGGATTATGTGCGATGACAGATGATATGATTGATCTATTCGCTTGAAGTCGCCCTACTACTCTCCAGCGATTTCAATCGATACGTATCCAATCTTGTCAGCGCAATCTCTACTCTAATACTATCCTAATATCCTTTCGCCTACTATCCTAATCTCCCAAGTCGCGAACTATGAACGCGCCCTTATGGTGCTGTTGGCGATATCGCAAGATACTTGGTCATTGTTGTGAAAACGCATGTACAGTCGAGATCCGAAAGTTGGGGTAGGCGTGTCACCGGAAGTGACGTGGACTTGATAGAAGTTGCGTAGATAAGTCGTTGCCAGCATGCTTTGCTGATATCTCGCGATGTATATTGGAAGCCCCTTATCCACATAGATTCTATCAAGCACACGTCACTTCCGGTGACACGCCTACCCCAAGTTACGGATCTCGAGTAATATAACCAGCGGATATTATTTTACCAGAGTTGCTCGCGCGATATTCGGCGCGCATCCCAGGTGGGAGGAACACGGTGATGGGCGCATGATTTATCATACCCCCTTACTACTGTGTGTTATACCTCCTTATACCCCTCCTCTCCGGCGCAGGTAGCCCCACATTCCCTCCTCCCTTCCCCCTCTCCTCCCCTTTGTCCCTCTCCTTTCCTCCTCTCCCCCTCCCTCTCACTCTCTCTCCCTCCTCCCCTCTACCCCCCCCCCCCCCCCTCATCCGGCTGCCACGGCAGCACCATGTAGAATGAGGCTGAGTGTGCTCGATCGGTGTTTATATAGCCGCTGTGGGTGTTATCATGATCATGAATGACATCAACATCACGAAGTGTTGCCCTTCGTACTCCCTGGTTTTGTGAGCGGTTGGTCCGGACGGACAGAACGACACACACACCGACAAACCGACACACCAAAGTTCTGGTTTATATAATGAAGTGATTGTTGAAAACAAGACTAAGCCTTAGGCGGGGATGGGAAACTTCAGGGTGAATGAGCTTCCCTTATTCTATCTGAACTCCTGCCCCCTCTAGGGGATTAGTCCCAGAGGATGCCCCATATCTTGCGATGCCAAGCGGTTTTTCAAAAAATGTTATGTCGTTTCTATTCCCCAACTAACAGCCACACTGACAGAGTTTTGGTACGCGAATCTTACAGGGTGGGCATAAATGTTGTGACAAGGTGATTGCGGTCAAGTTTGAACCAGAGAATTTGGAACGAGATGCTGTGGCTATAACTATGATTATAGCTATGGTCATAACTGTAGGGGGGGGGACAAAAAGGTCACTTTGCCCATGGCGCACATCATCAAATTTTTCGTCGCACAGGATGCCGCTGTTGATGAATGTTTTACGGCAGAATATTCCTTAGGTGTCCCCCATAAGCAGAAGCAGGCCCTCCTTCACTGCCTCCACGTCTTCAAAATATGATGTATCACCGTCGAGCTCAACGAGGCTTTCGACTGAAAAAAATATGTAGCAGCTTCACGCCGGAGCGCAAATGCTCGCGGTCGACCCTGTGACCGCAGTTCCGCATTGTCGTCAAAGGGTGGACAGCGAGGAGTATGCCCAGCGGCTAAGCAGGACCTTGCAAACGCCGCTCGCGCTTCTACCCGCCCGCCGATAGGTAATCCTTCGCCGCCTGACACTGTGGCCGCTCAACATAGAGAGCGTTAGCGTTAAAGAGGGCAGCGCCGATGAGATCTGCCCCAAGTGCGGAAATCATCGGACACATCATGTTACCATTTTCGGGCTCTGAGCTGTTCATGATTCTCATGATTTTTCTGTACCACTGCCCACCTCTACTTTTTTCTAATGAGCTGCTTTTTCGTGAGCTCCGCTTTCAAGACGAGGAGGAGGAAACCTTCTATAATATTGTTGTGTATATAGGTCAGAGATATGAGATGACTTTCTCAACAAGCATGGAAACAATCTTCATGATCAACCCTCAGGAGGGTCCTTAAGCAAGTGACCTTGGGGCTTCACCTATTTAAGCCGCATTACTGTCAGCTCAGGGTGGCAGGTGGACCTCATTGGTCGACTTTTCTAAAGGTTAGTTGTCTTTTTCTGTCCCACGACGTCGCCCTAGTAGTTTACCCCTGCTGAGCGATTCTTGTAGGTTGAAATAGTATTTGGACGGGTAGTTTCGTAAATGGCTTTCCTCTTTCCAGCCTCTGAGGAGGGCGAAAGCGCCGAAACGTGAGCCAAATAAAAAATGTTACCAATCTT
>MU872348.1:5801-17260 GCA_036418205.1 Ostertagia ostertagi | reverse complement strand
GACAATTAGAGACAGAGCGGTGACAATTAAAAATGAAAACCCCATGCCAAAAAAAACACTTAAAAAGGAAGTGGTAATTATCACGAGCATTCTCCGCTTTTCCCGGATCGAATCTGTACAGTTATAGCCACTATACTTCTTAACACTGGAACTTACTGACTCCAACCAATTTAAAAGAGCCATTAAAAAGATGAATGTTCTCGAGTCACTTGGCATTCCTGATGTTGTTTGATGTTAAGCTAGCGCTCATCCTCATTTTCATTTACTTGTCTATTGCATCACTCGAATAATTGCTCTCCAAATCAGTTCTCCTGTTATGCTCTCGCATACTGCCGAATCTTCCTCACATTGATCCTGTCTGGACTCATACCCACCACATTTATTCAAGATATCTACAGGTTACTTGATGTTCTGATGGAAGTTTTCTCCTTGTCGAGTACCAACGGTTTGGTGGCTGGATGGACACTCCGGGCGCATGCATGTAGGTCAGACTTTATACTCTCCTAGCTTACCGTTTCCACGAGGGAGGTCGGTATACCCGTGTTTCGAAGTTGCGGTAAGCTCCTATGACCCCTGCTGTGGCGAGTGGGCACCATAGCCGACTGGTGCAGGTGGGTATCTTGTACTGGCTTACGCGCATGCGCGCTGGAGCGGACACGGCGTCACTGGGCCGTATTGGTCACGGGATGAGCAGTTACACCAGGGTGAATAACGGTCGAGGAATTTCCTCGACCATGGCTCTCTACCATGCGAGAGTAGTGCCGAGAGTGAACATCCGCGCGGAGAGCACAGACGGCTCGCGCATGGCGAGTGTGAATGTCCGCGCGAGAGATCGTGTCTGATCGGGCAGAGAATCCTCGACGTGCCGTTGAGGAATCCTCAAGCGATATTCACCCTGGTTACACCACCATCTGAGCAGCAAGGACCTTTTCTTCATGCGTTCGGACACCACCCGAGCTCAATCATTTTCCATATTTTTTCCACTTCCATCAAGTTCTTCAGAGAGTTTTTAGTTTTAGTTTTCTTTAGTTTTTTTTCTTTTTCTTTAGGTTTTTTTGTTATGATCCGTTTTGTTCCTAGTTTTGATTTTGATTTGATTTGCTTAAGTTCACTGTGTAACTCAATAGACAACTAGTGTGCTGTTGATCCTGGCTAGTTACGATGTATTACGGAAGCGCGTCGGTCGACGCAGACTAAACAAAAAAAAACGTTTTTAATTTCGTATTCCGGATTGTTGGGTTTGAAAAAAGACGTCACCCATTGGAAAACTGCTTCCCTTGTATATGAACTTCATTTTGAAATTACACATTCCTCAATGGTTGAACTAAAACACAACAGCAGAACAAGTGAACATTGAAGAGTAGGAATCATAATGATGAGGGAAACAAAAAGTTTCCAAACTTTTGACGCGCCATTACTTGAAAAAATCTTATTTCTCAAACATGATTATAGATTTTTTGAAGATCATTCTTCCCGCCGTAATCTGGACTTGATTTTTATGTTATATGTGAATTTGAGACAACTCCGTTGTAAACTTTTGACCGCTCCTGTCTTGAATGTGAATGATCACTCCATGCATATTCATTAAGTTGATTAGAGGGCCATTAATTCTCTACGTTGATTTCCGCAGAAAATAACATGTTTGCTTTGAAAATATTGTATGGTTGTGAACAAGCCAACGTCCAAAAATGCCCATGACTAATATTCGTTAAAGGCAAGAATCAGGATTACATTGATGGGTTGATTCCACTCAAATGTGAAAGTAGGGATGGAGAGGTGGACCGCCAATGGAGAAAAAGGAAAGAAAATCCTGAAATACACAGGAAACGAGCATTTTGCTCATGCTGTGGAGAAGTTCAAAAGACAGGCAGGGAGATGAGAGATAATGTGAGCGCGGAGAGTGGTAGAGAAGTCCGAGAAGAGAGAGCATAGCAGATCAACGCAGCGACGCAGACAAGATATCGAACGGTGGGCGGACCATGTTATGTTTGGTGGAGTCTGTTAGAAGTCCATGGCGCCTAGGGTCCTAGTGACGCGTTTCGATGTAGAAAGGTGGCGCTACCTTTGCACTTGCGTGCCCAGCACTTCTAGCCATGGTAAGGGCTTCTTAGGTGGGTCTGAGCCCGAACTTTGCCTTTAAAGTGCCCTAATCTCAGTAGTATCCTAGTAATGCAAAAATGTTTCTGAAAGTGAAGGGAAGAAGCCAGTGTGACAATCTAAGAACCATTAAAGAAACAGTCAACAGCAAATGCTTGTTCATTTTCCTGTTCATCAATTCGGTCGACAAATACTAAGTGTTTTTGGCCGAACACTGTGGTTTTTCGGCGATGTCTAGCGAACGACCTTCACTAGTGTACTTCCACTGGTTCAAAAGAAAATGCGAGCAACAAGTTATCCTTTCAAATCGCACCGTACTTTATTGATAAAATCAATGCCATAACTCCTCATTTTGTAGCGAACCACCAAATTCACAGGCGAATATCAAACTGTTTTGTTCCCGTAGCAGATGATTCCAGTCAGAGATGTCGTAACCAGGGTCAACCGTCCGTGTTTCAAATTCCAAAAAAGAAGACCTTACACCTCTTTGATCGGATTCGATACGATCCTCCTCTACCATCACCAATCTTGGAGGATTTCCTCTATACGATCTCCCTTCTATTCCCGATCACAACCCTCACCGTCACAATTGTTTCTATGGCGTTCGATTCTAAGACCAGGCGGCACTCGACACAGCCCGACACCGCCCATTTTTTCCTCCCAAACGGCCGTGGCCGGGGCGTGGGGTGGGCGTGAGCTTGTCTGATAAAGCGGCAAGGCCTCTGATTTTGATCATTATAATTAAATTCCCAAAATCTCGAAGAAAAACCTCAAGCTTGACCCCTTCAACTTTCAAAAATATGACCGTTCTCTTTAACACCCTAAATACGGCCAAGAAACTCGACTCCCAGAAAAAATCGAATGCGCTCCCCTTAAATGAAAACAATGCAACGCATGGTTGACCCTGGTCTTGATTAAACATTTTCTTGTTAAATGTTGCTTCCCCATCCTAGTTCTAGCTACTCACTACTAGGTAAGTATAACTGTTTATGGACGCTTATGTCATAAAATACAAGAGCACGCATATTATACAAAAACCAGAAGAAACAACGTAGGAAAAAAGCTGATAGCAGCTCGTAACTTTAAAGGACTCCTTGAGCCAAACTGGCATTAGAGCAGACTGTGCACCGCAATGCCCCCTTTTGCCGGAATAGCTCCGTAAGATGTAGATGCCTAAACAGAATGGTACTCATCATTTTCATCTCCATTTTGTGTAGGGGACAGAGCATTGTGAGGAAAGAGAGTCAATTCTGGAGATCACCAATGCTTAAGCCGCCCATTTTCTGGCATTGATGCCGCTGCGCACTCAAATGCTTTTCTAGAACACTTATTAACCTAAAAATTTCGTCAAATGTAGGGCATAATCTCTTTTGGCTGGATATCAAATACTAGGTTGAGCTTCAATGATTTTGATATCACTCGTGAGCCCATAGTGTGCCGCATTACTGCAATGCACCGCTTTCATTCTTCGTATAACTTCTGGCATTCCTTTACACAACTTACTTGAGAATTTGTGGCAACGTAATTATGGATCAGTAGGATCAGATGAAGTCAAGATTTTCGATATTTCGAAAAATCCTCAGAAATTTGTGTCCTCAAGACCACTAAAGCGCCGTTCGCCTTTTCATTTTGAGTCCCGCCGTGGTACGCGTTATTCCAAGTAAATTGACTTAGATGGAAATGAAGAGCAGGTTGAGTGAATAGATTTCAAATGTTGCTTATCAGGGATGGAGGCCTGGGGGTCGTATGCAACAAGCCCCGACGATCGTCGGGGACATATCCCCGAAGTCGTATGCAACAAGCCCCGACGATCGTCGGGGACATATCCCCGAAGTCGTATGCAACAAGCCCCGACGATCGTCGGGGACATATCCCCGAAGTCGTATGCAACAAGCCCCGACGATCGTCGGGGACATATCCCCGAAGTCGTATGCAACAAGCCCCGACGATCGTCGGGGACATATCCCCGAAGACCTTCGGGGCTTGTTGCATACGGCCCTGGCTTCATAAACATCAATACTTCGGTTGGACTGCCTTGTTTCCGCAAGCTAATGGAAAGAGGAACGGATAGACACCCCAGTGCTCTGAAACTCAAAAAGAAACGAGTGACGGAGAATGGATTTCAAGGCAGGGTGGTCAACACTTCAAAATCAATTATCAATAAATTATCTGTAAGTGAAAAAAATGTTCCCAGGAGTGCTGATCTACTAGGACCAAGCTGTTTCGCGAAAGAAACATTAAGAATTGCTGAAGTTTCAAAATGATTCGATACTGATTAGGGAACACAAATCTCGCAACTTCCCAGGCACCTCACCTGCTCTGAAAAGAACAATTTTCAAGAAGGTTATGGCCATTTGAGACCCAAAATTTCTTCATTTACAGTGAAAAACAAAGAAAACTCCAAAGTTCACCACGGGACATTGCTCTTGAATTTTCATTTCAGTTTTGGTTTTACATTTATGTTTCTATTTACTTGCCTTCTATTTATTTATTTTATATGTTTTCCGGAAACCTTCCAAACTTGTTGTTCATCATCTGGCTTGAACTTCCCAAAACAATAGCTCTGAAGGAAGTTGTGATGGTTTGAAAATTTGTTTTTCAACAGAAAAAGTCCTTAAAAACCTCAGAAAATTTACCAACAAATTTATGTTCTCATTCAAACTGTTTAGCTTAGATTGTCGCATACTTTCGCGAGGGGTATTGCTTCGCACAAAAACAGTTTTGACAAAGGTTATCACCGTTCAAACTTGAAAACACGTGCGCACGAAAAAAAAAACTACCACAATTTTTCGAAAAGGGACCACCAGGAAGAACTTCCTCGAGAAACTATTTTCTCCTTTCAGGTCTACCTACTCTCCCTGAAAGGCTATATTTATAAAAAGTTGTAACTATTGAAAAATAAAGGTGCGTGTTTCCGTGAAATTTTGCCTTCTGCGCCTCACCCTAGTCTTTTTGACAGTTAGGGCTGTCCCAGTAATCATTAGAATGTAGAAAGCGCTTAGATATAGAATATTTCTGAGTTTTTGTGAAAATTATGTTGGACGTAAGATGCTTGTTTAAAATGAAAGAAATGCTGTTAGCTCTGTCTTCCTTGCCTTCTAACATGAAATTTATTACCCCAATGCCAATCGCGAGCGGAAAAGCTATCAGCCCTCAAAGCGTGCTCAATTTTTAGGATTATTCAACATCATTGGTTCGGCCGTCCTCGTATTTTCATTTACTTTTCACATAAATGCCACTTTCGTGTTACGTATTTGCCACTTGGTGCGTCTTTGCTCACCCATTCGAGTGAATTTAGCATACAGAAGACTAATGCAATGCTGAAAGAGATAAGGAACAGCCATACAGAGACTCTCATCTAGGAGGAGAGGAGGGAGTACTGCCGAAAATTTACCAATGCCACCATTGGCTCTCATTCTAAGTGTCGCAGTACCGCAGGCGAAAGTAAGCCCTGCGCGACAACTCAAGACAGCCGTCATCGTTAGGTGACAGGGGTGGGCGTTTCTAATATAATGAGAGGTGGAGTCATCGGATGCGGTTATGCCCTCCGCAACTGCATTAGCTTCCCAAAGCCCTGGCTGGATGCGCATCATGTGGCTCGTCGCGTGGTGGCGCAGCTTTAGCAGCCGGTTTCTCATCTGTAAAAATCACCTACATTCCTGGTTGACAGACAGCACGGACTCACACACAGCTTGGTTTGGACCCTGAGAGGCAGACTTCCCTGAGGAAATTCTGCCCAGCGCTCTCATAGGTCACTACCACCTGAATGCATCATAAGGCAAGTGTCCGAGTCCGCGATCCGTTGCAGGTTTCGCGCGATTCGGGGTCACAGAAATCACAAGTGCCCGATCAATACTGCAAGGTGCTCTCCAATCCCGCCGCCATTTCTGCTTGATGGTGATGGCTGAATGACGACTGTTCATGATTCTACTTGTTTCATATTCAGTGTTTCAAATGTTCAAATGGGGCACTTGCAATTTTTGCGATCCGCGCGAAAACTGTGGAACCTGCGACGGATCGCTAACTCCGACACCAGTCTAAGTCACTTGCGCAAAGCACGGCACGAACTCAATTTTAACTTCTCTATTTCTTCTAGAAACTACTTTTCAAATAGGCCATCCCCTCGTTGTGCCTGTTCGGGCATTAACTTTGTGAAATTTTATGACGAGATTAATTCAAGCAATTTGTATAATACTAGAAGGAGCTTCGTTCTATGGTTATCGATAAGTGAAGTCTAAGCTCATTATACAATGCACCCTTTGAGGTAGCCTCCCTATCCCTCCTTTTGTTTTGTTTGCTACTTTCAGGTCTCACTACTTTTTGATATCTGTTCCTCTTACTTCCACTATCAAGGGGATTAACAGTGATTGTTTTGAATGTTGCATGAACTCTTACACAGGACCAATGATGAGATGATGAATGTGGTATGTAAAGTTAAAGGTCACGACCCTGACCATGGCTAACGATTTGATTGAACTGGTTTCTTTAGTCACTCTTGTCTACACAGTCGCGAGTGTCTGTCCTGTTCCTGCAAAAGTTGTCGGCACACTTTCTGAACCCGCACATCATGCCGGTGTTCAATTACTTTTACATAACAGACTTCAACGCCCACGCCCTACTTTTGTGACTGGCCGCATTTCGTTGAGTCATTTAGTCGGTCACTGCGGCACTCATTTGTTCTTCAATGACATCTCGGCCTTCAAATCGTTTACTTTCTCCATGAAGATAAGTGTCTTGGGGACTGCCTCTGCGTGCGCTCTCTTAAAGTTATCTTGGGTTTATTATTTATTGTTTTGATGATCCTGATTACCATTACCGTTACTATTGCTGTTGCTATGCTTAAAGTTGAGCAAACGGTAATGGGAAGGATGGCCAAAATTCAGGAATGATCCTTGAGCACTAACATCTGGTGAGCCGGAGCTCGACCGAGTTCACGTAACAGCGCCATATTTTCCACAAATGGCGACCGAACTTGGACCCACCGATGAACATAAAGTAGATAATGCGTCGACTGCTGCTCCTCGAACAGTCGATGTTGTCAATCATTTACCGTTATCTATTGCTTTTTTTATGACTTCAAGGCAGCAGAATTTTTATATACTGATGTCAAAATCTTGGCTGTCGCGTTCGTTATTTGCTTCCATTCAGTATCGTGGAGGAATTCGGAAACATACGCAACAATCTCTGTCAAGTCAATGTCTTCTGCTGCTCTTCTTTTTCGTTGGTTCATTGAATGTCGATTGGTTTAGTCTTCTCAAACTGATCCATCCTCCTCAAACTGAGGACAATATTATTGTAAGCCTACCCCCCCCCCCCCCCCTCCCCCGCTCGACGGCATTTTTGGAGGAAAAAGTGGGCGGAGTTTGGTGGGTTGAGTGGTACCAGAATTAAATACTATAGAGAGGATGATGGTGGTCGAGGTGTCGAAAAGGGGGTCGTATCAAATCCACCTTGGGGGAGGGGGTCGTAAAAATTTTTCGAAAAGTAACAACGATAGGACCGACCCTGCTGGCGCATCCCTCACCATTGTTAAAGCCCAGAGTGCACTCAACTACTTTATGATCGGAAGGAAAGTATAAGAGTTTTCCTTTGATGAAGAAGCAATCCGTCGGGACCCTACAGAAACAGTTTCTTTTTTCCAGCTTATTTTTGTTCAAGTTAGTGCTCATGTGTGATAGAGTGCATAAAAGGGATTACGAAGGGAGCGGTGGGGTGGGAGACAGAGATGGGAGAATAGGAGCGATTTGGAACAGAGAATAGGAGAGAAACACTTGACACCACTAGTACATGTCGCTGGATGTGGAACGGTGACGGGCGCGCATGCCGTTCGTTCAACAGATAGATCGTCGTCCGATGCTCTTTAGGAATTGCTTCCAGACGCATGTGACTATACGAAGATATCCAAGTTTGAAGGACTTATAAAGTGTTAGCCCTCTTCCTCCTTTTTGTTCATCCTTGTGTTCGATTACTTCCGGAGCTGCACCTTTTCCTTCTCGATCATCTTCTTTCATAGCCGACCTTTCCATTTGTTCCACTTTCTTCGTCAATGCCTGCCGCTCGAATTTTCGTAGCGCCGATAGTTTACGTGTTCTCTTTCTACTGCTATCGAACTGATAAATCTTTATGGCGAGTGATTTCTCATTTGGGGAGTGTCGAGAATCTTTGATGACATTCGATAGAACCCTATTATCCACTGAAATCAATACCATTCAAAAATCGGTATCCTGAAAATTTATGAACTTTCATCGTCGAAATATGTGTTACCGATTTCGACAATAGTGGCTGCATTCGTGTTGAGCGGTAGAAAAATGGTTCAGAGCTTCGAGTAAAGTGAGCTTGGCCAAACATGTATAGTTTTCCACAATTGACGTCGAAGAATGAATCGAATCTGGTCTTTTAGAGTTGCACGATAACGAACCAGTTCGTGGAATCGTATATTTTCCGGTTGACAATGACCAGAGAGTAATACACCCGTTCCAACGGTCAAAGTTTCTGAGCCCATCGGCTTGGGGCGGTTTGCCGCTCAGTTATACAATTTTCACTCAGTTTCATTTTTATAGTCATTTTCCTCTCGATTATTCCTCCCCGATCGAAACAAATTTGTTGCTTTTTTCTCATATTTAGAATTTAATAACTCTCTATTAGTCTCACTGAATGACTAATCTTGGATACGGTATCGTTTTATTGGCACGGTATTTCATATGATTTATGTATGAGCTATATGAAAATTTGAATGTGCGTTGCATAGCCCCACACTTTGCGAATCCAATTCCACCAATGGCGATCGGGCTTTCCACGTTTCCAGAACCGCCCATTCGGTACCAAACTTGTTTACAGGGAGAAGTACCCGCTCAAAAGTTGACCCTTGCAAGTTACCCTGTACGCGACTGCCTCAACAATTCTGAAAGTCGAATGGTATGCGCATTCCTAAGCTGATCGACGTCAATTTTTCTTTCCTTTCCCCATTTTTTCATGAGTAGTTCGGGTTGTTTCCTCCCATGTCCGATTACTTATATCCAGCAAACATTGCTCGAGCTGCTACCATGCCGCTTTCAACATGCAGCACCCTTTCTTGTTCAGGGCAGGCTGCAAAGCTTGTTCATCCATTGAAAAACGTGACGATAACGTTTTCTCGAGGGAAGGTTGTACGCATCAAACCTTGGTCAAAGATGTCCCAGAGCTTCACTATTGAGAAGTGAAATAGTTGCAAACGGCAATTCAGAATGCCATATTTTCGAGCACTACTACCATCTATGAGTGCAGTAAATTATACCTCGCATTCTCTGCTGAGATTTCTGTTCCAGACGATGGTGTCTGCTCCAGTAATGAACCATATTTTTCCGCAAAATACTATGATAACTCTTGGACTTCGATGCAATGGTCGTGAAAGCGAGTTGCAGCCCGACATCACTCACAAGGAGTCTATCACAGTCATAGACGCCCCTTACCGAAAGGCTCTTTGCATTTGTAAACTCACAGAAGAAACGTGACCACTATGGTCCTTTTTTTAACTGAACACTTCTGGGAAAACTCAAGCATGGTAAGAAATTGTCCACTGCGACAATCACGCTGTGTGGCAAAATTTTAGCAAATCCCACGTTGGAGACTCACAAATCGCCGCAAATTACAGAGAACATGTTAATGACGCTTGGTGCCGTTGACACAATATTGGAGCGCCAACATAAATGCCAAAAAATTAGACAGGTTTCGAACTATGGACCATCTATTCTCCATTCTGACCTTCTTAGAAGCGTTCACGAAAAACAGACCATAGTTGTGTTTCCCTCGCATTAGTCCCTGCAAATACAGAAAATCATTTTGGAAAAGCGCTCCATGTCCTGAAACCGTCCCTTGTCAGAGTACCGCAGACCTGGGCGGAGACATCTCACCACCGAAATCGCGACAATCGAAGGGACTAGGCTGCTTTCGCAACTCACGGCAAAACTGTTTGTATCCCTCTAGACCGCCAGAGCTTTTTACGTCAAAGGATTTTGACCTAAATGGCGTTATTTTATTGTATGGTGCGATTGTGATATAGACTTATCCTCATCCAGTCTTCTTTCGAGCTCCACTTTCAAAGCTGTAATCGTGTTTTTTTTGTGGTGGTCGGTGAGCCTTGCAGCATTCTTCGCAGTGTTTCTGCTAGTGTAGCTGCTTCTTATCGCCGCTCTCAAGACTTTTGATTTCGAGCGAATTTGGTTTTTTGAAAAGGAGGTACTGTTCACAGCAGCCTTGAGAACTCTTTTCCCACTTGCTAGCAGTGACCCTACATGAGCATCTACAACTTTTAGAGCACCTGCAGACATGGGAGCACTCTCTTCTAGATCAGAACATCTTTGAGTGGAGCAGGTTCCAGGAACCTTCGATCTGTTTCGCAGGGGCACTCAAACCGAGCCACCACAAAATGCTTCAAGGCCTAAAGCGACGCATTACAAGAGTGTTTTTGTATTCTAGTTTATAGACACTGGCAGTGTCACTCCTCATGACGAAATGACCATTGTCTTAGAGAGGCCTCATGATTATTAAACGGAAGAAAATTTAAAGAAGAATTTATAAGAAGGTGAAATAAAAGATATCAGCGCCAGAATTTGATTGCGAGGTCATTTATATGAGAAGTCCGATAAACATGCCAGAAATTCTAGGTTGATTGTTCAGAAAATGTAGCTTCCGAAAGTGACCTTACAATTATGAAATCCAAATTACAAATCTCAAGCTGGACTATGTTCTAAATAATGATATTTGTGTTGTTGTTTACGTACTACGTTTTGCATAATAATATTTCTATTGCAATGAATTAATCAATATTCCATCGCTTCCCACAAGAGATAAGTGGACGATGGAGTGGTTTTCAGACATTTTTGATCGATTTGGCCGTCCGGGAACTTTCACATAGGAGGCACTCTTTGATAGAAATACATCAGGATTAGTTCGAGTATTCTTTCAAAAGTGTTCGTTCAAGTTGGTGAGAGTTCCCTCCAACCTTTCAAGACTCGTATTGCCCAGCAGTCTCGACAGAGCGCTCCTTCCGAAGCTAATCGCACGAGAATGTCCGCATTGTTCATTTTCGCAAAACCAAGCGTTTGTGGAATTTCTCAAGTGCTAAGACGTCAGTCCTGCGATGCTTCATTGATGAGCGTACTCTTCTTTTGAGCTCAAAAGGCTTTATTCATGAAACATTACCTTAGCAGCAGTATCACGTAGATGGCCGTGCTAGTATCGATGTCGTTCTATCTAAAAAAGATCCACTGTGTGTGACCTGTCGCCCAATTATTACATTAGGGGCCACTTTGCAGTGAGAGCGAATTATTTGAATAACTTTACATTCCCTCGCATTTTGACCTAATGAGCTCACACTTTGCTCC
>MU872347.1:0-11765 GCA_036418205.1 Ostertagia ostertagi | reverse complement strand
ATGGTTGAGATAATTCTCAATCAAGTGGGAATGGGTGACTAAGTGTGACTCGATAGGATTCTTATGATGCCTGGACCGATATAAGGTGCACTCAAGCAGTATACTCTGATGAATATCTAAATAGGAAAAGGTAGATGTGAAGCGAGAGGGCTACGAATAAACACCGTTCCGGATGATATTAAAAGGAAATGAGCTTTTCATCCGCCACTATTACGCGACGATCCAATCTCATCATTTTACGATCCTATTTATTCGCGGCTAAGATCCGTATTTGCCAATACCGCCTCAGCGTTTCATTAAAACGACGCTGTCGTGATTCTAATGAAAAGATGTGGCCGAATCTCGTAAGGAAATGCCAAGAGACGCCAATGTGGTGAACTTTTACGGATCTAAAAATAGACGTTATTCCCTACCAATGGACTTTTCACTGAAAGAAATTAAGGCTCGAATGAAAAACATTTACTCGGGAGAAGATTTGGAAACTGGATGGAGTATGATGTATATTGCTTGGTGCCGATTTACTTCCGTGATACCGTCGCACAAAAACGAAAGCCGACTTTCACTCATATGTAGTCGCAGTTGACTCAAACATAACATATTTGGCTCACCCGCATAGTAGAACCTGGTGTTATGTGAATGACCCTGCAGCGATGGCAAAAGTGCTTGAAGGCAGTGGTGACGATGAACTCAAGAAGGGTCTAATGTGATGTGGTGGTGCTCAATGGTACCGTAGCAGCGAAAAAAAGCAGAAAAAAACCGTCAAAAAACGCAAAACGGGACCTCCTTTTTGGCCGTTGGTTTCCACTCATGAACAGGTAACAGCTTAGAAAAGTGGAGGTATGAACGAGTTCACCGCAACGCATTAATGGCACCATGTGAAACTACGCTTTAATCGAGATGCTCCATTTGCGCCGCTGCTGGTCAAGCTCGTCCAAATCAACAAGTAAATTTGTGGGCGGATCGCTTTTGGGGGCGGAGCGCTTTCGAAGTCATGCTCAGAAATCAGCGCACCAAATTTCCAGTGGTGAGCATTTTATTGGTATGGCTGATCCATCTGATTTATACGAACTTGCGTACATACAGGGTGCGCCAAAATTACGGAGACAGCGACTTCGAGTTGCCTAGGATGAGCAAGGTGCAATTCTTTGAAAACAAAAATGCAGTGACGTGCACAGTCCCATTCTGAATCGTCGACATCCATGCAATTTTTGAAATTCCTTGGTTTGTGTTTATACGGGTCCTCAGAAACATCGAGGAACCATCGACTGTGGCACGCAATGTGGCGAGTAGGACTCGTCAAGCTCATTTTAGAGCGGTTTCTTCAACGAATCCCTAGACATAATGTGTTTTATGCAAGCCTCAGCTTCTAGAACGGATCCGACAGCGTACCCTATCGAGCTCAGATCTGAAATGCTGTTCTACCACCGTTTAAGCCGACAAAGTCGAAAAAATCGGTTCTGCATCAATGCTGCACTAGTACTGAACCACCCTTGCCTCGTAAACGGGAGCTCCTACTTGATGGAAGGCCCAGCAACGATTTTCAAAGTGAAAATAAACTCAGGATAGCAATGGGCTCTGATAAGTCCAAAAGAGCCCCCCTGATTCCTATCTCTCGTGACATCCAGTGAAACCAGCGCGTCAACTACCTGCAAATTCTATCGCACACAATCCTTAGAATTGTCGGTCGTTCGTGGTCGCCACAGAAACACGCCCTTCTCATCCAGAATGACTGCATTCAGCTCCTTGTCCCCTGTACCATTTGGAGCATCTATTGATAGTGCTCGGGTATACACCAAAACGATGATAATTGTCGCGTGCCAAAAACCCTCAACGTCGAAGTCCAATGATTTAGGGACGGTGTCAGTATCAGTCAACCGCTGCAGCTACCATAGATTTTGGTGGTTGAACAAGGTAAGCATAAACAATTCTACACCACAGTACCAAAACTAGGACAGAAGAAAACAGCATCTGTGAATATCAGTTCAAATTGTTTGCTCATGCGTTGTCTCCGTAATTTTGGCGCACCCTGTAACCCTCAAAATGACCGATTGTACAGTATTCATGTCATTTTTCACTTCACTTCAAAACTCACTTCCTCCATTGATCTTTCAAATTTAATCTGCCGATGTCGGCTAACCGGCTCAGTGCATTATACGTGTAATTGCTAAGAAGCTATGGCAAGTATACCATGAAATCAGCGTGGAGAAATGGTGCCTCGGTAGCGTAACTAGTGGCCCACTTGCCCGGTAAGGCACGGGTTCGAGTCCCGTTTGGGGCAAAAGTTTTGTTGATTAACCAGATTCTTGTGAGATATTCGCAGAGCGAACTGCGATCAAAAAGCAGTTAACAACCAAAACAAGTCGAACTTAATCATTACAGTAAATACTCAGTATTACACAGTAGCATTAGTGGGAAACGCAACGGTTATAGCATACATTATACGAAGTTATACGACTTCCAATTGCACCGCCGCTCGAGGGATTAGAGATCTGCACACTTCAAAAGCTCTCAGCCTGCCGACAGGCAATCAAGGCTATAAATTTGGAGTGGGATACTTGAGTTAATGGCCCGTCGTGATTAAGTTCTCCTGTGATGACCCTATAAGTTTACTTGTGAAGTCAATGTTAGACATTTGCAGAACAATGCTGTTCCACGAAGAACTAAATTAATAACAGTTGGCTGCATTTTGGAGGGGCATTAAATGTCTTGACTGCATTCATACAACCTTATTAGTTCTCCAATCTGACACGAAGAAATTGCCGAAACAAGCTGGTACAATGAGAAATTTGTGACAAGTGCTAACTAACCATCACGGAGGTGGTAACGGTAATCATGTACTAGATTGGAAGTGCGCCGCGCACTCCACTTGGCGATGTTTGTTTTTCATCGACATAAGAATAAGGGCGGTATTAAAGGCAATAGTGGCCAGAAGTTGAGGTTATTACGCTAAATAAAAGGCATTGAATTGCCAAGACCACAATAGGGGATTGAGAAAGAAAAGGGAAAAATTCAAGAACACCGAAGACAATGGTCCCATTTTTGTGAAGTCGACAATGATCTACGCGGAGAATAAGTGGGCGAGAGAGGCTACGCGAGAGAGCATGCTATCGTAAATGTGTTATTGGCCTATGCTATGACTCAAAACGTTGAGCCATTGACAAAATGAAAATTAGCGTTTCTATCTCCCAGGTAGTTTGGAAAGCAAAAAGGCCGGCGTAAGGACAACGTAAATTACCAAATTCCCTCACCTGGCTCGTAACGCGGGAGCAGAACGGCCCACGTTCAGAAGGAATTAAGTACTCATGCTACCAATTCAACGACATGTCTCAACTAAAATTTTTGATGATTCCACTCTAACAGCGAATTTAGCAAAGGCCGTTACGCAGTAAACGTCTGAGAATCTGCTACGGGAACATGATGCATGGGTGTAGTTTAAACAGGTGGCGTATCCTGGACCATTCTGAAACGCTGGTCAAAAGCAGTTTGCATACTCAGAGCTACTGTCTCTAAAAAGCTCTACCCCATTCAAACTATGGAAGAAATTGTGTAGCTGCTTCAAGCTGGAGCAATTACGGTAGGCCTTCTTGAGCTCAGCGGTGATGCCAGATGACGTTGTCTGAGGACGGTGAACACAGTGAAGAATGGCTTCTTCTGTTAAAGGAATCTTGCGCGGAAAAATCATGATTCTATTTCAGCCATAAATCACTGGCTTGAGACTCATTATCCACGATAATAGTGAAAAGAACTGAAGTATTGCTTTCGTTTTGATTAGAAATTCGAAAACTCGAAAAGGCTGCTACGGACGTCTTTCACGAATGCTGGCGACGGGGATGCTCAAACTTGGTTCTTGGAGTGCATTCACTAGAAGCTCTTTCTGGCCTTCTGCTTCGTTGCATTCACATCTTACACTTCTACTCCATCCTATTCCATCGATCGATTTGTCTCCACTCTCCGAAATCGCGCGCTTTAACCCGATTCTCTCATTGCGTCGCCTGGTACGTAGCCGGCCAAACGCCGTCTTCTTTCCATGCCTCGCCTGGCTCTGCCTCCTGGTCCTTCGATGGTCCATAACGTGTAGTTTTTGTACGTTTGTTTCTCTTCAGAAACCGAATCTTCATGCGTGAAACTTTGTGTGCTATTTCCAGTGATCACAACTGACATATTCATGTTAGGAAAGAGTGCAAGAATTTTCCGCGCAAGATTCCTTTAAGGGAATCTGAGGAATGTTTTTGCTGGTGAAATTTTGAAACTCCTTCACACAGCGGCACTCTGCCCTCGAAAAAAGGTGATTCGGCGGCAATGGGCTAAGTGGTTCACATCCCTCCCCCCACCTTGTATAGCACGGTCAAAGTGCCTGCCGAAACAGTTTTTTGTGCGTTCGAATTTCTCTCACGAAAATTCTAAGTGTTAACTGAAGGTTTTTCTTTCAAATGCCATCAAACTGTCGAGGATTCGAAAAGGCCAAAGTTACAACTCATCGATGCTTGAAAGGAGCAGGTTGGAGAAGGAAAAACACTGTACGAAACTCGCCTCGGCGTAGATTTTGACCACTAGTGTAGTTGTGTTACCGCTTTTAGCCCTGAACTAACTGGCTGATACCACAATACCGCTGTTTACCAGGAATGCGACGAAAGTTTCTAATAAGAGATCTATAGCGGTGCTATCAGCAAGCAGCGGGAGGAAGGTTCTTCAACGGCTCGCCGCTTCCAGTCTTTGGTCTCTCGCCTTCTCCCCGCCTTCCTGGCCAAAAATGCAAATGATTTCGCTGCAGAAAAGAATGCTGCTAAGATTGCATCTCTCCCGTTGACGTCCTCGTATTAATATGTTATAATTATTGTGAGTGTAGTTCGACTCAGCTTTACAAAGTAAATCCACCTTCGATCAGTTCGGTCGTTGAGACTGAATGTATCATTTGTCGCGTCTGTCTTCTCGTTGCCCATCAAAACTCTCGGACTCCACCAAGGATATCCACATGGCCTAACGTACCATTATGAAAAGCCAAGTGTTTTGCCCGCTGATTTACCTTGTAATTGAAACACAGGGTTTCTCATGCATTCCTTGTAAAGCTTCAGCAGTGTGTCCATCGAGCCGGCAGTCATCATGGTGTTTTTGAGCTTCGAGGGATGCCATCGGCTGGAGCGGGGTTGGTGTAAGTCGGCGCTTCCCATTGTGATTTCAGTTCAGCGGCAAAATTCTAGTTTTGGCAATATTTGAAAAATTTCTGTAGAGCTTTCTAAGAGGTCCTTGTGTATTGTGTAGGAAAGCGTGTTGCACCAGGGCCTTGGTGAGCGTCTATGTCTACAAAGCACGGCAGTTAGGAACACATCGTACACGTCAAGAGCCGACCGTGTGAAATGGTAGGCCGTGTTGGACCCTTCTCTGGTCGCTTGCTCTCAAACAAGATGAAAATTGTGTCGAGGACTATGGCCGATAATATGACCCCCCCGCTCTAGGAAATAAGTTTTTCATACGCCCTTGATTTTGATTTGCACAGCAATTACGTCATCCGATCACCTCAGTGCAGCGCGGTTTACTACAGAGTCAAATTCTTTTGAGCCCAGCCCCGAACCCATAGAAAATCTAAACCCGCCCCTGAAAGGCCGAACTCTCACGTTCATACCCTTTTAACAGGTTTGGGGCTACGGTTAAAAAGCTATGGTTGCTTCTGATCAAAGCGAAGCAGTGGTTGTATCAACTGCGTAGAGTCAACGTCGAGGCGCTGAAATTTTCATGGCGAATCACTACATATTCCAAAGGGTAACGTCCTCTCCAGGGTGGGCCAAAATTAATGGCGAACCGCCAAGTGTACGCGCTCAAAATCCTCTTTTTACGGAATACTCTTACCTTCAGTTCTTGGAGTCATAAGAATGGGAGCGACACATGTCTTCTTGCCACATACACCCGTCATCCTTTGCACTTCGTACGCGCTAAATTTGAAAAATTGTGTTGAAGCTAAGTTGGCGCCTTAAAGAATCTAATGTCTTGCATGGATAGAAACGCATAAGTACCTCTAGACATTTTAGCAAAGACAGGGGACATAGTCTTAAGTTAAAAATCTGAAGAGGGATTTTTATTTTCGGAAGCGAGAAGCAACCAAGATCCAAAAATCTGTTCCCCTGAAGAAGGCACAGTAAAAACGTAGGATCGTCTCGACGTTTCTCTCCTGTCAACGTGCAAGCCATTCATTTTCATCTGAAAGCCTTGTAAATCAGGTAGGTACTTAGCAGAGTTTAAAGGCAACCTAGCATTGCATAGCGATATCAATGGCCAATGCTTCTTTGAAGTTGATTCTGTGTCATTAGGCTAATATTCATTTTTGTGATGTAATGTCTTGGTTACCATACTTTTTAGTGATGTGATGCCTTGGTTACCCATTCTGTAATATTGTAAGGGCTTGAAAAAAGGAAGACAGTTCCGAAAAGCGGAAGATTTGCGCTTCCAAATGGACTGCTTAGATTTGCTCTTGATTTCCTACTTGAAAAGATATTTGTGTCAAGGATATATCGAGAATGACTTTTGGCTATTCAGAAAGACGCTCCCTTCTTCACCATCGCAAATTTATTTGGTGCGGCAAAAATATCTCGAATGTACTTAGATCCACTTTTGACGTAGTTGCATAGAAAGGGGGGTGCGTCGTCATCGTCTGATTTCGTATAGGCCATGCATCCGACCTTCACTCATAATTCCAGAATGAATTGAGAGGTGTTATGTGATGATGACGATCTGTATTATACGTAAAATATGTATGTTATAACCGTAATGGGATATCAGGGCGGAAGTGGTGTAGTGACAAGTGGCGCGCTTACCACGCGAGCGGTCCGGGGATCAAATCCTGGGTCGTGAGTCGCCCGGGCCAACCAAGCCTTCCATCCCTCCGGGGTCGGTTAATTGGTACCAGACTTGTCTGGGAGGATAAAAACACTGACTTGAACATCGGCTGGCCCCCGCAAGTCATTGTATAGGCCAATAATCCTCATATAATGTCATCGTCTGATTTCATCTCTGTCTACATATGTAACAACCCTCATCGCCTGAGGAACGCACTTCATTTGCACAAAACTATTAACCTGCCTTTTATCGTTCTGTGACAGGCGTCCCTACAACAGTACCATTCTCAGCGAGGTACTGAGGGCGATCGGCAGGCGTTAGATAGTGGAGGTGATCATGCGTTCCCCAACTTAGCCTGCAAAGAATACATGATGTTGCGTCGACGTTTCCTTTTTTCTGCGTTGTTACACCTCGTTCCACCTTCTTTGATATGCTCCTTACCGACCTCTACGATTTGGACCCCCAACTTCCCACCGTGACAAATACGACCCCTCCTGCCGAGGATTCCCTCGACCGATATTCACCTCTCATAGTTACTTTGCATAGCAGATAGAAAATTTAGGGAAAACAGCAGTTATTCAGCACATGTATTTCATTGCCGCACAAACACAGATAACCATCAGTCTTACTTCGATAACAATGTCAAATCCATGCAATAATCAAGAATAAAGCACGGAAATTCAAGGCACGCTAAACAGTAAACAGTAAACAGAGCTGAAGGGATTCTATATTCGAACCATGTGAATGAAAGTGGACTACTTACCACTATTTTCGCTTCCGTTTTATACACAAAAATAATGGTGTCGACCGGGCGCAAAAATAGTGCGTTGTCTTACTAATCATTTTCTATGTCTCTAGTTACATCAGTTATTATTTCGATTAATCGACTACCGGCTTGACAAACGTCAAAGAACGAAGCGCATTGTCTCAGCAATGAGCGCAACTCCTGCTGCTTAAAAGCAAGATTCGGGATAAAGGTGTGGAAAAGCGCTTGGTTATGAAGCTAGAGGTGGGAGGTGGTCTGGAAAAGAGAAAGAAAGCGAACGAACTGATTACGCCCGCGCAGAGACTTCCTTTTTTTAATAAATGTATTGGCCTTATGAAACAAACCAACTTCAAAAAGGTGTTGGCCACTGATATCGCTATGCAATGCTAGGTTGCATTTGAAATCTGTAACTCTGCATTGATACAGGCTTTCAGATGAAGATGAAAGGCGTGCACGGTCACACGCAGGTGAGACGCGTCAAAATGCTTCCAAGTTTTTGCTGCGCCTTCTTCAGAGAACCGAACCTTCTTGGGGTTTCTAGTTTGCTCTTGCTTCCAAAGGAGAAATCTCTATTCGCAGGAATTACGCTTTATGACCAGGTGCCCTGTTCTGCTGAAACGTCTAAAGGTACTTTAGTGGTTTCTTATCCGTGACAGACATTAGATCTTAAGGGTGCCCAACTAGCCTTTTACAACAATTTTTCAATTTGGCGGTACGAAAGTGGCATGAGGATGACGGCTTCATGTGGCAAGAAAACACTGTCGTTCACATCTTATGCCCTAAGAATTGGAAAGCTAAGAGATTCGGAAAAAAGTGGGTTTGACCGCGCGCACTCGCGGTTGCCACAGTTTGGCCCACCCTGTAGAGAGATGCTGCTCTTTAAGGTAGTAAAAACTAGCATGAAAATTTCAGCATCCTCGACGCGTTCGAGAGAAACAGTCTCTGCGGAGGGCTTTCAGAGCAATCGGTTTGGTTGTTGCAAGTGTTGTACACTGCTCGCTTGGTAAGAAGAAACCTAGCTTTTTAACCGTACCAAAACCTGTTCAAAAGGTTATGAGTGAGGGTTGGTGGCATTTCAGAGAGGGTTTAGAGTCCCATGGTTTGGGGCTGGGCTCGAGCTAATTTGACTCTGTAGTAAACTGCGCCGCACTGAGGGAATGTATGATATAATTGCTGTGCAAATCAAATTCAAGGGGTCGTATGAACACCTCTATTCCAAGGGAGAGGTGATGGTCATATTGCTCGACCATATCCTCGACACAATTTTCACCCTGTATGAGAGCAAGCGAAGTCAGAGAAGGGTCCAACACGGCCCACCATTTCACACGGAACGTATACGATGTTTCTAACTGCCGCTATCTTTGTAGAGATAGAATCGCTCACCAAGGCCCTGGACAAGCACGGCTTTCCTACACAATACACAAGGACTCTTAGAAAGCTCTACAGGAACTTTTCAAATATTAACCAAAACTAGAATTTTGCCGCTGAACTGAAATCACAATGGGATGCGCCGACTTACACCA
Organism: Ostertagia ostertagi; assembly: GCA_036418205.1. Taxonomy (NCBI): domain Eukaryota; kingdom Metazoa; phylum Nematoda; class Chromadorea; order Rhabditida; family Trichostrongylidae; genus Ostertagia; species Ostertagia ostertagi. The sequence goes on along the minus strand of MU872347.1, from coordinate 2,648 downwards.
ACCCGTTCCAGCCGGTGGCATCCATCGAAGCTCAAACACACCATGATGACTACCGGCTCGATGGACAGACTGCTGAATCTTTACAAGGAATGCATGAGAAACCCTGTTTCAATTAGAAGGCGAATCATATATGGTACTCGACAGGGCCAGGTGGCGACGTTGATGGAGCCCTCTAGAGGTATTTGATGAGCAACGAGAAGACAGATGCGACAAATGATGCCTTCAGTCTCAATGATCGAACTGATCGAAATTCACAAGGTGAACTCGCTTCGTAAAGTAGAGTCGAATAGACTTACAACAAATCTATTTCGTGCGTATTTTCTACGAATGTTTTTCTAATACCCTCAACTTTTAACGCCATTCCTGACATTGCTGGCAGATTGCTGTGGGATTTCACGCAACTTTTGGAACTTTTCTTCGCCTGACAGCGCCAACTACTTATCTCGCTAAGAGCACTGCAAGGTAATATTAGTCTTTTAGGATTGTTATGCCTCCCTTATTCTTTTGAATGTAAGTCTGAGCGCTTATGAACATTACGTGAAAAATAATGTTTGCCAATGTACTGCATGTTTCTGTAAGGGAATTTGAATGCCGCGATCATTTCACACTATTCCACGTCGAACTGTCAGATCGTGTCGACCCCCCTGTGCATAAATCGGTAGAAATCGAAGTTGTCCACATGCCACGTGTTCTGTAGATTCATGAAGCCAACAAAAGTCAATTCGTCGAAAAAGTACTGGAAAAGGTTTATTTGGGAGCAAAATATAGATGTGCATACCCGGCGATGCACAAATGTAAGATGTGGGAGTTTCTGCGTGCATACCCGGCAATGCACGCGGCGCCAACGTGTTAAAAAAGCGTGAAGTCTCGGGAGTGGTGTCATCTGGCGGCGTTCTTTTTCTGGCAGCGAAATCATTTGCATTTCTGGTCAAGAAGGCGGGAAGAAGCTAAATCTTATGGGTAGTGGAAAACAAAGGATTAGGACGAAGACAAAAGCTGAAGCGACGAGCCGTTGAAGAACCTTCCTCCCACTGCTTCTTCTTGGTTAAGCTGACCGCTATATTATTCTCTTTGTTAGAGAGACAGAACATTTCGTGGTACACAGCGTATTGTGGTATACTCAGTTAGATTCAGTGGGCTAGAAGCGGTAACACAACTACACTAGTTGTCAAAATTCAGTGTTTTCCTTCTCCAACCTGCTTCTTTCAAGCATAGATGTGTTGTAACTTTGGCTTTTGGAAGTCGACAGTTTTTTTTTTGCTCCAACACTACCTGGGAGATAGAAACGCTAATTTTCATTGTCAATGGCTCAACGTTTTGAGTCATAGCATAGGCCAAAACACATTTACGATAGCATGCTCTCTCGCGTAACCTCTCTCGCCCACTTATTCTCCGCGTAGATCATTGTCGACTTCACAAAAATGGAGGACCATTGTCTTCGGTGTTCTTGATTTTTCCTTTTCTTTCTCAATCCCCTATTGTGGTCTTGGCAATTCAATGCCTTTTATTTAGCGTAATAACCTCAACTTCTGGCCACTATTGCCTTTAATACCGCCCTTATTCTTATGTCGATGAAAAACAAACATCGCCAAGTGGAGTGCGCGGCGCACTCCAATCTAGTACATGATTACCGTTACCACCTCCGTGATGGTTAGTTAGCACTTGTCACAAATTTCTCATTGTACCAGCTTGTTTCGGCAATTTCTTCGTGTCAGATTGGAGAACTAATAAGGTTGTATGAATGCAGTCAAGACATTTAATGCCCCTCCAAAATGCAGCCAACTGTTATTAATTTAGTTCTTCGTGGAACAGCATTGTTCTGCAAATGTCTAACATTGACTTCACAAGTAAACTTATAGGGTCATCACAGGAGAACTTAATCACGACGGGCCATTAAGTCAAGTATCCCACTCCAAATTTATAGCCTTGATTGCCTGTCGGCAGGCTGAGAGCTTTTGAAGTGTGCAGATCTCTAATCCCTCGAGCGGCGGTGCAATTGGAAGGTTGCAGTCACTCCGAAGTTTTTCCTTTCCGTTCGTTCCACTTATGCTAGCCTGTGTAATTTGGTAATTTTATTGTAATGATTAAGTTCGACTTGTTTTGTTTGTTAACTGCTTTTTGGCCGCAGTTCGCTTGCGAATGTTTCACAAGAATGCTGGGTTGTGAACAAAACTTTCGCCCCAGGCGGGACTAGAACCCGCACCTCTCGCTTTCCGGGCAAGTGCGCTACCAGTTACGCTACCGGGGCACCATTTCATCCAACTCATTTCGTGGCCGATGAAAGTCCTCACTACTGGAAATTTAGTGCGCTGGTTGCTGAGCAGGACTTCGAAAGCGCTCCGCCCCAAAAGCGATCCGCCCACAAGTTTACTTGTTGATTTGGACGAGCTGTGACCAGCAGCGGCGCAAATGGAGCATCTCGATTAAAGCGTAGTTTGGCATGGTGCCATCAAACGCGTTGCGGTGAACTCGTTCATACGTCCACTTTCTGAGCTGTTACCTGTTCATGAGTGAAAACCAACGGCCAAAAAGGGGGTCCCGTTTTGCGTTTTCTTGACGGATTTTTCTGCTTTTTTCGCACTGGCGTACCATTGAGCACCACCACGTCACACTAAACCCTTCTTGAATTTATCGTAATCGCTGCCTTT
>MU872346.1:10005-21979 GCA_036418205.1 Ostertagia ostertagi | reverse complement strand
GAAATTCTTCACTTCCTTTACAGCGTTCTACAAAACATCCCTGCAAAAATGGGATTTGTCACGTAATAGGGGCAAAGGCATGACAAGGGGTGATGTTTGGGGTCACACCACGGAAGAAACTCTTTGCTGCGACCGAGGTTTCCATATAATCCTTACAGACAAGTGATAGTCTACGACAGTGAAGGAAATTGTTCGCTATCTTCACAGCTTTCTGCAAAACATGTCCTCTGAAAATGGAAAATGTCACATAATAGGCCCACTATGCCTGCTGAGAACTGTTCAAAGATTCCACTTGATATACAGAGGATGGGATATTGAGAGCAGAGGGAACACGTAAAGCTAGTAAGCGCTTGAAAACGAAATGAAGATCTAAGAATTCGGAAAATAACATTCATCTAATCTCACAATGTAGTGGATGAGATTGAGTACGTGGCGCATTCTGGGGTAAGTTTTGAGGCCCTTCTTTGTGTGTAGCGGTTAGCCCGCATAAGCGGGATTATATACACATCACATGCGAGCAACTACTTTTTGAGATGAAATCGAGTGCATGGCGCATTCCGAAATCAAGCTTTCTGAAAATTTTAGCACCATCTTGTAGCGCTTGAAGAGCTGAGTTCAACGGTGTTTTCCGTTTCTGGAATACTTCACTCTGACCCGACTTATAACGAATTCACGAAATTAACGAGGATTCGCGTTATTCGCGTGAATTTTCGATTTCAAACGGCGAGTACTGTAGATTATTAAAATTTCACAAGTGACTTATTAAACAAAAAAAAACTGTTAGTCCCATGACATAAACATTATCCAACAGCTGACTTATTTCCTCCAACGACGCTTCCCATTGCAAATACGCAAGGCAAAGCACTTTAACTGCGCCGCAACCGAAGGATGGGGGGGGGCGGGGGGGGGGGCGGGGGGGTTGCGCTCCACTAGAACCGTGCCCAAGGTGCATCAGGTCCAATTGAGAGGCGGGGCACAGGCCGAGGCGGAGCACAGACTACGGTAGCGGCTCCAGCGTAGCAACAAGCGCACCTTTGCCTGTGTGAACGCAACATCTTACCTTCTTTGCCCTTCTACTACTACTTCCAGTGATGCATTTGCTTCCCTGCTACACTCCCACTTTATCGTAATCTCTCGCTTTAAAGGAATCTTCCACGGAAGAAGCTCCGCCCTCATTACCACAGAAAACGATACCTTAAAGGACGAATTCACGCTGGAAGGCAACCCATTTCAAATTAACTAGGGATGGTGAGTGGTACACGAAAGAAGGAAGAACCATGAGAAACGGCCCAGAACCCGAGAAATGGACCCCTTCCTTGCCCGTTGATTTGAGCATTGATGCGACTCTTATCGCTGTGCCCTCCTCAAACATCACGCTCTCTCTGCTATCTAATCAATCCCACGTATAGATCTGCGGCGAGTGATCAGCTGGTCGGTGGGCGGAGATCGCCAGACCCGCCAACTTTGAGGCATAATAGGTCGCCGAGGTCAAATTTTTCGATGCGAATTGCGCATCAGTTCGCACCCTCAGGAGGTCCGTGGGTCCCTCAACTAGGTCAATTACTTCTTCCTCGACCTCCATTCTAATCGTAAAATCCTTTAAACGAAAGGAATCTTCCACGGAAAGAGTGATCATTTTGTCTTGTGTGTAGGATTAGAAACTAACGCTTATGTTCCGTTCTTTTTGCTATGCTCATGAGGCTAGGGGCCTAAGGTATCGTTTTTCTGTGGTAATGGAGGCGGAGCTTTTTCCGTGGAAGATTCCTTCAACGACGACGGGATGATGACCTAGGGATTTGGACTTACTAGCGACTGGTGAAGATATCATCTTCAGAAAGCGAGCGCCACCAGTTTTGTTTCGCCGTTCATGATACCGTCAGAGAACCAAGGTTCATAATGTGGGGCAGGGCTGTAGCGCAAATAAAGTGTGATAGGGATATACAATTGACAAGCGCTGATATGAGTCACTTGCCCTACACAATCGCATATGCACACGTGATTAGCGGGTGATATTCATAAAGTAAGATAGCGTGGCGGTAAACTGATAGAAATTGCTAGGAACGTAAGTAATCTTACCTACTCCTCCTGCTGGGAGCTGCAAACAGCATCAGAAGCAGTAGACCAGTTGTTGTTCATCATTAGGCTAAAATTCCCAATTTACTGAGTGACAGTCTTGTTTCGCAACAATTGCGGGCACCTCTCCTTATCTGAGCGGTCATTACGCCCCAGTGCTAATGTCGTCCACGGGGAAAGAAGGCATCGCTATGCGGTGGACCGATACACTCCCCTCCCCTTCCACTGTGCTCGCCTGCTCACAAACTCCTGCGAAACTTTGTCCAAGATTTTTCACATTCTTTTGTTGTATGAAATATTCAATATTGAGCAGACGCACATTGTTAATGACCTTCAGAAGTTGTTGAAACCTCAACAATGCCTCAGAGTGGATTCAGCCAATGGAACCATTGTCTTTTGGGACAACCAATCTTCTTAAAATCTGGACAGTTTCTCTTCTGTACTGATAGTTTTTTTGCCTAAGCTTTTTCTACCCTTTCCCATAAAGTTTCGATGACGATTAGGACAAGTACCTGAATTGTTTTCCCCGTTAAAAGCACACCATGCTGTCGAAACCACTCCTTCACTATAGAGGTGCGATGCTTTTGGTCTCCTGCTAGAAGACGAAGCCAGTATCGCACATTTGCTATACGTCTGAATACACATTACCTCCTAGGGCTAAATGTGTGCCCCTGGTCACCAGTTCGCGAATCCTGTGAAGTTGTCCGACTGTGAATTGATAGAAGATGGAATGGATCTACGCACACTTAAAGTGGAGATCCCCACAAGTCTCTAACATCATCGGCACTTACGACAGTAAATTTAGGATGCTTGCCGACTGCGGAGATGAGCGTGTATGGGGTTCGGACGGAAAGTTTTGGCCCCATCGACTGCCATCCATGAAGGCTGGCTGGGGAGGCTCGGGTGTGGTTGTCCGTCGAAAACGCTGAGCCACTGGGCAGGATTCGGGAAGTGCTGAATGCGGACGTATCTGCATAGAATCTGGAGGGGGTTGCGTATCCACATGTATGGCAATTGTTTTGACTTCATCATCCAGTAATACAGTGCGCGTCAATTGTTTATGCCACCCCCTAATTTTTTCAGTTTTCTGACTTATTTGGAAATTTCGTAAATCGGCATAGCAACCATCGTTTTCGGCGTGTCGGAAAACTAAGAATGGTGTTGTTTGATTTTGGTTAACGCGTGGATTTGAATTGCTCTGTTCTTTTGAAGAAAATGGGCCGCGTCAATTGCTTATGCCATCCTAAAGTTTCTTCAGAATTTCTCATGTCTCTAACGCTATTCAGCTACGGTGTGCATGTAATATAAATGAGGAATCCTCCACTTATGCAATGCACATAAATGGCTGGCCATCCATAACAAGGTACTTCACAGTATTAGCCCTTGTAGTGGACAGTAGCAGCATAAAACGAGATTGGAGGTTCCGATGTGCTCAAGTGACCTTCAAATTCACATTTTTGGCGCATTAGATCCGTGGTCAACTTTATTTGTGGTCTCGGCTCCCGCGAAGCTCGAAGCGTTCACGCTCACAAAGTCTCTGTTCAGAGAGAATATGAGTTGCACTCACAATCCGCGTAGTACCCATCGCCGAACTTTGTCGGATTCTCTCTGGAAAAATTTTCGTACCGAGCGAGCGAAAATGATGACATGGGCCAGTTGTAACTTGAACGGGACACCGAAGTGGTGGCATGGGCCATCATTGCATCGCCTTGATAAGAAAACTTCGATCGAGTTCAGTGATGGGTACCAGACGGGTAGTAGGTACGAGTCATGTTCTCTCTGAACAGAGACTTTGTGAGCGTGAACGCTTCGAGCTTCGCGGGAGCCGAGACCACAAATAAAGTTGACCACGGATTCGAAGCGGAAAATGTGAATTTGAAGGCTCCTTGAGCACTTCGAATTTCCTCCAGTCTTGCCTGAATACACTCCTCGATGAGTACTACAACGAGCAGGAGCGATCGCACAAGATCAGGAGAAGAGAGAACACATGTATTTATCTGATAGAGCGTTTTATGCTGCTACTGTCCACTAAGGGCTAATATTGTGAAGTACCTAGTTATGGATGGCCAGCCATTCATGTGCATTCATATAAGTGGAGGACTTCCTCATTTATATTACATGCACAATGTAGCTGAATAGCGTTAGAGAAATGAGAAATTCTGAAGAAACTTTAGGATGGCATAAGCAATTGACGCGGCCCATTTTCTTCAAAAGAACAGAGCAATTCAAATCCACGCGTTAACCAAAATCAAACAACACCATTCTTAGTTTTCCGACACGCCGAAAACGATGGTTGCTATGCCGATTTACGAAATTTCCAAATAAGTCAGAAAACTGAAAAAATTAGGGGATGGCATAAGCAATTGACGCGCAGTGTAGAGCGAAGAAAGGCATCGCACCCCTACTGTGAAGGAGGTTCCAACAGCGTGGCGTGCTTTTAACGAAGGAACCTATTCGGACACATGTGCAGAGTGTAAACGAATCACTAAACAAGGAAATGGAATTCGCTGGCATCAAAAAGAGCCAGAAACATGTAGGAAAAACCCGTCAAATTTGAAGAAAAAGCTAAATAGTTTGCCCCAATAGAGAATGTTTCATTGAGTCAATCCACACTTAGGCCCTGTTTAACATTCATCAGCTTCAGAAGATTGTTGAAGAGTTTCGGATCTGCTTGGTGTTTTTTAATAAGCGATCATTTGTTTTGCTGATTTATGAGCTTTCTACAATAATTTGAAAATCACTTGAAATTCAGTCATACTCGAGAAGTTCTAGCAATTTTTCCCACTCTCAACTCTTTCTCCCATCCGACACTAATATGCTGAATTAGGGAAAAGCAATTTGCCTTCAAGACTTATCAAAGTTCAAAGGCAAACCCCGAACGAAAAACTGGTGCATAAGAGCGCTTCGTAGTGATGACTGAGCTGCGGAACGGCCTGAAAGTGGAAAGGAAAGCAAGAGAAATCTTGGGAACGCTGAAATTAAGGCCTTAACCTTCAATAAGGTCGGATGTGGTACGATGGCGAGACAGGGCGATCAAAGAAGACAAAACACGCGAGAGAGCACGCCGTTCGAGAGAGCGCTGATCTCTATATCGGCAGCGGTGGGTGGGAAGCGTTGCAGCGAGGGATGCAGGCAGGTAATGGATTAGCGCCCTAATCGCGCAATTTGGGCAAAGAAGCTGGCACGATCTATGAAGGTACGGACCTCGCAATTTCCCCTGTGGTATCCTTTCTACTAGTCGAGCTATCCCGGGGTTGTCGTTGAACTGATTTGATTCGGTAGAACTTAAGATTTAAACCGAATTCCATCGAATACTTTTGAGATGCTAGCTGCAACAACACAAACAGAGTGCTTAACGGCAAAACAAAATTTATCGAAAGATGTATTGATTGAGAGAGAAGTCTGAAGCCGTAGAACATTGCGCAAGGGCTTCTGTACACTTACTGTAACTTTTGAAGACACACTACAGTAAATAAGTACCAAAACAACCAGAGTGGATTTTGATCATTTCTAAAGACTTTGTTCAGAGTGTTGCAGGACTTTCGAGCAACAGATACATGTGTGGTCATCAACTTCATAGAATGGACGGGTATGCACAAATAGTGTTTTATGATTACAATAGAGGGTTATATCGCGGTCAGAGTCAATTCTGCTGTTCATGTAGTCAATATTTCCTTCAACCGGACGCAACAAGCATGATTTCCTCATCGCATGACAGCCTTAAACATGTTACCTCATACTTTTTGGAGAACAGAATTCAGCAATCTATTCAAGCTGTATTATGTTCTGCACGTCTGCGCAGTTCAACTCCTCGCACTGAATAATCCGCTGCATTCAAAATGGAAGATTCGGGTGCTCAATCTTCGTACATGAAGTCGGACAAATGTACTTGGCTATCTTAGTACATGGCGCTCAGTTCAAGTTTTCACTCCTACTACCGTAAAAACCGACGAAGAGAAGAAGTTGTGGATGCCCAGTATCAATCCAGCTAGGGTCTTCGATTTGCTCTGCTAGTTTCCTCAAAGTCCTAGTGATCGATTGTGATTTTTTTTGAATGAACGCCAAATAATACATGAAAAATCTCAACGCATTCTATGTGGACACCAGATTAGTCCCCCGTCAACCGCCGGGACCTTCCTTTCCTGCGCAAGCTTTCTATCCTCCGCTATGGTCCCTTCCTCCTGTGACACCAACACCTCGTGGAAGTGACGCGTATGCAACACAAGGTTTCATATAGTAAAGGACATCGCCATAATCATGACATGACGGTATAATTACATGTCATTACCTACCTGCACCTTCAGTCTGTTGGTGATTGGTTTTCCGCCTCCTTCCCCATCATCCCTCCTCCCTCCACTGCCCTTCAGCTGCTCCTGCAGTACTATCCTACTATATATAATTCGCTAAGTATGTCTGTGTGTGCGTGTGTGTGCGTCTGTTTGTCACGAAATTCGTAGCTCGGTCACAGCAATGATAGCGCCATGGTTCTTACATATGTTATAGGGGGTGGGATGGGGACACAAGTGGTATGTGATAGGAACTGATAACGACTGATAATAGCTGATAAGAGGGGCTAGAAAGCGAGCATCGCCAATTTCGTTTTGTCGTTCATATTGGTACTAGAGCGTCTATACTTACAAGTGTTATGTGGGGTGGTCCCGGACATTGGTGGTACATGAATGGAAAGCGATAGCAACTGATAAGGGCTGATAAACGCGTCAGAACGCAAAAGTCGTCGATTCCGTTACCTGGCTCGCATTGACACCAGAGCAACCATACTTACAAGTGTTATGTGGGTGGGACGGGGACATTGTTGGTGGGTGATAGAAAGTGGTTACAACTGATAAAGGCTGATAAGGCGCGTCAGAACGCAGCTTGCGTAGCTTGCGCTGATACTAGAGCCCCTACTTACAAATTCTATTTGTAGTGGTACGTGCACATTGTATCATTGTATGACCAGCTTACTTAATAGCAGTCGATTGCATAAACTCAATCAAGTCTTCAGCAAATGATAACTTTCATTCCTATCAAGAAAGCCCAAACTCATTAAACCGCTAATCCTTTCGGGGTTCTAAATAATGGTGAATGTAAATAAATGATAAGCCTTAGCTCCTCACTTATGTAAATAGGCATATTTCATTTTCATTTTGAGACTGACAGCAATCCTATTCACCGCTAAATTATCTGAATTCAAGAAGAATGGTGGATGTTTACAGTTGTGAGATAAATATGCCAGTCAGCTCCAGACGTTATCACGCGTATTCTCGACGGAAGCTGGGAAACACATTCAATAGTGAGGTGGTTAATGGAGTACCTCATGCTGATATTCCATGGGTCCTCCAGTTTCGCTAAAGCCTGCCGTGTGATGCGCGCGATAGCGGGCGGAGCAAAACTGGTGTGGAATAACCGAAAGTGTGCTCTGTGTTCATGTATCCGTAGGGGTATGTCATCACTTGACCTGATTGCTGAAGTCCTGCGAACATTCCGATTCTGTTAGTGGTTTGTTTTTTCCTTTGCTGCCCTACCACTCAATTCATTTTGCGGACATATGGGCAGACAGCATACTCTCCCTCTCAAAAACGAGAAGAGCGTCGGGTGCAGACCATACACCACAAGTGACGACGGCCTCCAAGTAAATCTGGTTAGTAGTGGTTCATAGTGATAGCTGATTTTTTGGTAAATGATAGTTGTAATTAGTGACAACTGATAGAATACAACTGCAACAGGCTAATCATTTCATTGGCAGAAAACATTTACATTTTGTGGAGGCCGTCGTCACTTGTGGTGTATGGTCTGCACCCGACGCTTTCTTTTTTTTTGAAAGGAGGGTACATACATATACTCGATATCGTGAGTTGGGGTGGGCGTGTCACCGGAAGTGACGTGCACTTGATAGAAACTATGTGGATAAGCTGCTTCCAACATACATCGCTGGATATCAGCAAAGCATGCTGGCAACAGCTTATCCACGCACTTCTATCAAGTGCACGTCACTTCCGGTGACACACCCACCCCAACTTTCGGATATCGACTGTACATACGAACCGGCACACCAACTTTGCGGTTCGAAAAATAGAAGGGTTTAATATCACTCTTCAGCGTCCGTACTCGATCGACTTTTACGGGAAAGATCATCAACTGTACCTCACTAGGGAATCAGATGACGATCTGACGATGCATATTTTTGCTGCAGCAGGTTTCGAAAAGGAACTCGCGACACTATTGCAAGAAGAGGGAGCGTCCTCTAGGACTAGGTTGAGAGAAGATAAAGTACGGGAAAAAATTAAGGCGCTTGTGTCCTCAGGGAGACATTCGAAACAGGGCCGGTGGTAGGTAACACTAAGACCAAGTTCAGGAGAGAAGAAAAGCGTCAGGGAGAACACTAACTGCCACACTCTTCCCCAGAGTCCCTTCCTCTCTCTAAGGCTTATTCCTAAGTATTGCAAGTGGCCCACTCACTTGAATGTACCCTTCAACACATGACGCCAAAATGAAAATTGCTCAGGCACCAGTTGGTGTCTACAAGTCCTGGTGCTAGTGTGCGAGAATGGGGACATCGCCATTGCCGAGGGCGGTTTCGCAGACTGAGCCCAATAGAAGCAGACGGGTTCGAAAAAATGACCATTGCTCACAATCCCCTCCCTTGGTTCCCTCTAAGTCTTAGTCTTAGAACGGAGACTAGGAGGTAGATGCTAGATGTGTTAGGCTCCGCATACGATGCCTATCCCCAAATACATTAGCGTACATGACCCGTTCATTTCGATCGAAGTGGTTACCAAATTTCAAAAAAGCCCTAAACCTACTCACCACTCGAGCAAACTGATCGGCTGCAAATAAATTTTTGTGTGCATTATTCCATTCATCTCTTCATCTGTCTGTGTACAACTTTGAACGATAATGATAGCGAAGAAACGAGTAGGCTATTAAGCTATCGGGTAGAAGCAAAGGACGGGGGGATGATACAAATGAAGTCAACCCTGAAAGACCGGTGTAGAACAGCGTAAGGTGACCACAAAATGGTGGCAATTAAACCAAACCCCACTTTCCGGTCACAAATTGTGTAGCCAGTTTCCGCAGACGAGCCCTGCAGTCTTCAGAAGAGTTCTTGGTAATGTATGTAGCAACTGAACACAGTCAGAGTATGCTCAACTGGTGGATGAATTGTAGGTCATGTCACTGCTAGTCAGAAGGCACGTAATCTACTGGCTAAGCTATCATCATAAGGAAGCTTGCTTTCCTTTCGAATGCCAATTTGCTCCGGCTTTTTTCCTCCAGCCAAGGTCTTCCACATTTATCCTTGATCTCCAATTTAAAGGAGGGTTCCAGAACGAAAGTCGAAGACTGGGAAACTAACCTAGTTTAGGGACAGGCGGTTCCCCTGAGGGTGCGGACCAGCACGCTCTTCGCATCGAATAATATACCCCCGGCGATCGGCGTGACCTTCCCGGAGCGGCCACCGACATAGCAGGGAGAGCGCTAGCCTTGAAGAGGGCACGATGGGAGTCGCATCAATGCGAAAATCAACGGGCAAGGAAGGGTCCCATTTCTCGGGTTCCGAGCTGTTTCACATGGTTTCTTCTTCAATTCTACTTCACTAACCACCTCTACCCTTACTCCTTCACCACTTTTGCTCCGCCCCTATCGCGCGCATCACATGGCAGGCTTCAGCAAAATTAGATGGCCTGTGGAACATCTTCTGGTCCACTCCCAAAGCACCTCAATATTGGATACCTAGTTTAGCTCCGCACACTACCGCGTGCATGACACGGAAGGGCTCGGTAAAGCTGGACAGCCGGTGGAGCGTTAGATTTCGCCGCTAAACAATGGGTCGCTTCGTGAAATGCGTTAGCTGGCCATTCCGTAGATTGCCATTCTTCAAAGCAGCGATACGATACAATAGAAGAGGGTTTTGGAGGGGACGTGAGGGTCTCAATAGTACGTCAATGGCGAAAAAAGCAAAGGAAATCCGTCAAAAATAAGCAAAATAGTACCCCTTTGACTGCCCTTTCATTTTCGATCATGAACACCTACTATGGTCACTTCCGGTAATTCCACATGGTGCTGCAGTGGCAGCTGGAGGGGAGTGGAGGGAGGGAGAGGGGGTGAAGGTGTTTGAGGAGGGTAGGCGGAAAACCACCCCCAACAGGCCTAGGATGCAATTAGCTTTGGTAGGTGATTTTAGGCCGTAAAGCGTACGCTGTGAAAGAAGGTCCCGGCGGTTGGCGGGGGACCAACCTGGTTTGAATGAAAACCTTTATCTGGAATATGGTTATAAGTGGTTACAGCCCCTGCTGCTGGGAATTTTTTGAAAATTGCGTTGTAGCATCTCTTATCGGCCTCATCGGCCCTTAAAATTTTCTGTTCCCCAGCAAACATTTCTCGTTCTACCCCCTATATTATATTTGAGGGACAGCGCCTCAATGCTGCTGCCTCGCGCGCTATGGATTTGTGACACCTGCATTGGAATGCCTCTAATTGGATCTTATCAGCTTTAATCATCTTCTATATCCCGCCGTCCCCTATTTTCCCGTCCCGCCCGCCATATCATACCTTAGAATTAACTCCTGACGACTCTGTTCGCGCGCTATGAATTTCGTGACACACACAGACAGGCAGACTTAGCGCCTTATATATAGGAGGGATGTTAGTCGAACGACCGGAGGTTGGAGGCTCTCCACCTCATTGAAGTCCATAATGGATGCGCGTGAAAGCGAAGCTGAACTGGTATATTTATCACAACTCTGTAAACACCCAGCATTTTTCTTGAATCCTGACAATTTAGCGGTGAATAAGGTTTTGCTGTTAGCCTTCAAAATGAAAATGAAATATGCTCCTTATAATAAGTGAGCATATGCTATCTTTGCTTTACATTCACACTCTCGAAAATCCTAAAGTTAAGCGGTTTGTTGCGTTGGCCCTCTTGGTATGTTACTATATAGTTGGTCCATAAGTCTTGCAACAAACTGGCTAAATTTTGATTTTAATATTTTTATTATCTTTTTGTTCCATTCATCCAGCATGATACACACCATCAATATCTACAACCTATTGCCAACGCACTAGAAGCTGTTCGATGTAGAACTCCACTGAATTCTGATCGAAGAAAGATCAGATGTCGATTTTGACATCATGATGGTTAGGATGAGATTTCTTCTCTAGGACGTGGTTTGGAGAGGGAAGCAGGTGGGCATCCTTTGGCACGAGGTCAGGGCTATAAGGTGGATACGGAAGAACTCTCCGTCCGAGAGTCCCAAAATTTTCCTGGATTTTCTTAGCAAGAGGTGGTTCAACGGTCATAAAAAGCAAACTTTGCTTGCTTTTCTTTCGTATTGAAAGCGTTGCAATCATGCTGTGGACGGTTGACTTGAGCGTTGGCTGAGTAAGAACTTCCGAAGCGTTTGAGCTAGACTGTCGCCGTTGTTTATTGGTTAGCACACTGTACCCCCTCCTCATCTTCGGCAAATGTGATGGATGGTCAATCAAAGAATCCATAGTAAATCGACTTGAACATGACGATGTCAGGTCGTGTTTGGAGCTAGACCGAGGCGGACTACTAATTTCCAAATGAGTGTAAATCTGTTCAGAGTCAATATTTATGCGGAGTGGACTTGTAACGTACGAGACCCCTAGCTTTCCAAATCAACCACTTTTTAAAGTGTCTTCAAACCTGTTAATATAGGGTAGAGAAACCGGAATTCACAGAAATGCGCACTTCTTCCTTCGAAAGGTTGGAATTTTCTTCAAATAAGGAAATGTGAGAAGTGGTAGGAAAATTTTTGAACACCAGATTGTTTCCCTTTCTAAGAAGTACTCAAACTTTTGCAACACTGTTTTCTTAAAAAATCGCCCCGTTGGACAATTTTTCAGAACCAGGTTTTCGGCTTTCGGTGGCTATAACTTT
>MU872344.1:0-18369 GCA_036418205.1 Ostertagia ostertagi | reverse complement strand
CAAAAAATTCTCTTTTTGAAGAATTGAAGAGTCTGTGGTGGCTCAGTAGCGGTTGAAAAGGATATCAAGGGTGCTACAGCTATAAATAGACATTCAATTTCAGCCTCACAGCGATTAGTGGCATTCAAGGTCAAGCAAGCGTTGAAGAATCCTTGACGGTCCTGTTCAATCCAGTGGGAGAGAGGAAGGTCGTGCAGCCCTCTCCTCTACCCTGGATCAGCTATTAGAGCAGCAGCAGCCCAAGCGGGAGTGCAGTCGAGTGCACAGCGCTTCCCTAAGCGAGTTCGACCATTGCCATGTGCTTCAGTTCCCGCTCACTGCAATGGAACCGAGAGTCTGAGAGACATCAAGAGGCTCACGAAAGGAACTGGTCGAAATGTCAGGAAAAAATCCAGTACACAAGATATAATGCGAATTTCGGCGTTAACTTCATAAACAGATACCCATCGGACCATGAGTTGAGACTTTGCAGTGAATTTCCGCAATTTTTAGAAAGCAGATATGTTGTGTATTCCAAAGCTCCTTTCATTTTGAACAAAACTGTCCATGAATGAAGCTGTGATCGCTTGGGTGACAGCACACCGAAGGAGAATTTTCGGCGGTCCCGGACAAAAATCCTCAACGGGGCCATTTTGGACATACTGAGTGAAACAAATCATCAACAAAGTTCGAGAAAAAAGTAATCTTCTAGTTTACAACGCTATGTTAACCTTTTCTGAATCATTGCGATTGAAGGAGTTATGGAGGGTCGAACGTGCGCGGGGAATCCTCGACGAGGGAGGGTGGGGTGGAGGAGGCCGTATTGGGCTCAGTGGGAGGGATGGCGCCGTAAGAGCCGGGACAGCTATGGTCAGTACAGCGGTAGCGTGTTCGGAGTGGATAGGAACCGCCACTCGCGCCGGATGTCGAGTGCGTGGCGCGTCCCTGAGGGAGTACGACCAATGTCGTACGTTTCAATCCCTATTCCATGCAATGGAGATGTGAGTTTGGAAGACACCAAGAGGTTTTCGGAAGTGGCTGTTTACAACAGGAAGGAAGTCACAATTCAGGCAGTAATACAATTTTCTTTTCAGTGTTAACTTCATAATTCTAAGCTACCTTCACTTCCGTAGGATTCACCCCTAAGACGGACAAACAAGCTAGTGGTGCAGTCAGGAGCAAATTGGACTTAGCAACTTTATGACACGATGAAAATGGTACAACGTACCCTTCCCCCGATTGAAGATTTCGTCACTCAATACAATAGTGGAATGCGCCTTTAAATCTCGCCTGACCCATCGACTATAGGCCGATGGTGATCGCACATAAAAGCACCATAAAAGTTTATTCATTGATCAAAATTTCGCGCATGAAGACAAGACGAAAAGGAACACATTCACATCAAACAATCTATATATTGAAGGCAACGACGATTATCCAGTAACTTGCAGATTAGCTCACTAAGAGACGAAAAACGATGTGTTCAGTGCAACATATGTAGCCTATAAGATTTCATAAGTGGATCATGGTCAGCATTCATTTAACTGAAGCTTGTGATAACGCCACGAACTGGAGCGACCACATTTCCATCCCACGAACGGGATACATGAATCGTTCGTCAAATTTTTTATATATTAAATTAAGTAGGACAGCAGTGTCTAGGCTCAAATGTTTAATATTTGACATTTATGGACTGCCTTTGATGACACCGTCAACGAGCGATAAATTATCAGGACTAAATTGAAGTGACACATAGATTTTGCATGCACACAAACCACAATTGATAATGCACAATAACGTTGCATAAAAAAGTTGATGAAAAATTCAATCTAGATCCGCCGATGATCAACCATCAAATCATAAGACGGAGAGAATGTCGATGTGATAGTATAACAATATAAATCTACTAAAGAAATCTAAACATGAACATATACCTCGGCAGTGAAACAATGCCAGGTGTTCGCACCCAGCCGTCGACTGTAATGATTCAGCTGCACCAAACAAACGGATTTGAAAAAAAAGAAGAAGACATATCAAGACCAAACAAAATTCTCCATAGGAAAAGAAACTTTTACGAATGTGCTTACAAATTCAGCGATGCAATGATTGGCTAATAACCTCTGAATTAATGGTTAACAAACCAGTAGAGGTGAAACACCAGTGATCACGCAACAATATAACGAAACACTGCAAAATGTATGCGCTGCCTGACTGAGCTCTCTTATAAGATAGAGCACTTCTTCTTTTTCGGCTTTTGAGGCGGACATAAGACAGCGCGAATAGCCTCATCAAAGACCTGCGAGAAGAAACTTCCAAAGACTACTGTGGTAGAAAATTCAAAAAAGGCATACCTGCTTCAAACCCCGTTGAGTAAGAGCAGAACATTCCAAATATTTAACAGCCTTGATTTCCTTCGCCATAACCAATCCTTGAGTTTGACTGATCGGAGTGAGTCTGCGCTCCCGAAGCCTACACAATAGTATTCAAATGGAATAACATCAACAAAAAATGCAACAAGGAATATCAACGAATTCCTATGAAGGTAGAGGTATGAAGTAACGGGGCCAAAAAGGCAGAAACCAATCGTGTAATGCTGGAAAACAAACCCAGACAAACACGAACGAGCTAATGAAGATCTTTGAAATTTCGTGGTTTATCCTTCGCACATAAAAACGCGAAAAATCATTATGAAAGTAACAAATGAGGAACAAAAATCAGCACCTTTCAATAGTTTCCCGATCATCACGCAAATCAGCTTTCGTCCCAACAAGAATAATGGGGGTGGTCGGGCAATGATGAGAAACCTCCGGATACCTGAAAGGGGAATTGTGAAGGATTTATTCGCAAACTACGCCAAAACATTACTTTAACACTATGGACACGGGAAAATTATCTCACCATTTTGCTCGAACATTTTCGAAACTCGCGGGATTGACTAGTGAAAAACAAACAAGAAATACATCGGTTTGAGGATAGGATAAAGGACGAAGTCTGAAATGTAGGTCATTGTTCGCTGAACAAGAAAGCCAAAAAATTAAACCTAGAAGAAGCCTAAGCTAGCGAAGTAAAATAGCCACCTTACATGGTGTTTTTCAGAATTTATGCAGAGAGGATTTCAACGGAAATAAGCGATCCCAACGAGGTTGAGTAACACTTCAAAAACATCTCATCTTATTTCTTTCTAACATATCTTATACGAATATTACACGCCTATCAGCGATGACACGTGGTTACAATAAAGTACTGTTTCGCTGTCAGTTACCACGTTAATATCTCCGAGGATTTTTTTAAATTTCTTACTTTTGGCTACTAGTGCGAGCATTTCTATCAAGCAAACAAGCACTGTTCGGAATTTCACCACGCTGCAAAATCATTAAAGAATCATGGGAATGGGAGACGGTCAATTCAATCGTCGGCTAATGTGTCACGCCGCTCACGCGGCGGGCAGCGTCGCGCGGCAGCGATCGTGCGCGTTTTGATATGGCGGGCCTTTGGTTAGTCGAGTCTTGTTCCATATGTTGCTGGGGTTAGAAAACTGTGTGAGACCAAAGTTCTGACTTCTAGTGGCAACCAAGGAGTCACCTTGAGATCTCCGATTTATTCAGGTCTGAACAGAGCTTGTGCCATGTAAAGGTTGTCCTTTCAACATAATTTGACTCTTTATTAATCAACTGCCTAAATTGTTATCAAAAAGCGATAATCTGGCTCATCGGGAAAATATTACGTTCCAAGACGCAGTGGAACGGTGAGGAAGGCACTAGCATTTGTATGAAAGAATAGGTTTTGTAAATAATGCAAAGGACAAGGATCTGTAGGTTAAAAGGGGCGTGTAAATTATACGTGTTCGCGATGGGCATTATCTATTGTTAATTCCCTGTAGACGATGATTCTAGTACAGCGAGTCGCATCTGCAGGATTGCGATTAACGTGCTGGTGACTGGCCATTGCACGATTTGAATTGGCGTCAACGTTGTCCTGGGAGCAGCTCACTTATGAGATATTCTACGATATGAGAGAAGAAAAATCGATGAAAAAGGGATTGAATTTCCCTTGCCTGTTCCCTCTTTTTGTCATTCACCTCTAAGAATAAGCAATGGATTACTTACACGTCAAAAGAGGTGCCATAATTTGACTCCTTTATTAATCAACTGCCTGAACTGTTATCAAAAAGCGATAATCTGGCTCAATCGGAAAATATTACGTTCCAAGACGCAGTGGAACGGTGAGGAAGGCACTAGCATTAGTATGACATGGAATAAGTTTCTAAATAATGACAAAGGACAAGGATAAGTACTTTAAAAGGGGCGTGTAAATTATACGTGTTCGCGATGGGCATTATCTATTGTTAATTCCCTGTAGACGATGATTCTAGTACAGCGAGTCGCATCTGCAGGATTGCGATTAACGTGCTGGTGACTGGCCATTGCCAGCGTTTGAATTGCGTTCAACGCTGTCTGGGAACAGCTCACTTTATGATGATTTCTACGATATGGGAGAAGAAAATCGATGAAGGGAATGAATTTCCTTGTTTCCCTCTATTTGTCATTCACCTCTAAGAATAAGCAATGGATTACTTACACTCAAAAGAGGTGCATCAGAGAAAATTCTGTTCCATTCAGTACATAATATACTCCTTTTCTGTTGTTTACACCACCCAGCCCAAAAATTACGCAACGATGGACAAGTTGAACTGTTTGGTTGATCCTAACATCACAATCGTTAATCAGCTCTGAACGAATGCAAACGAATTTTTCGACAAAGATAGAAACTTACCGATCATAGTCCTCTTGTCCTGCTGTATCCCACAAGCCCAAATTGATTGGACGACCATCCACCATTACATTAGCTGAGTAGTTGTCAAACACCTTAATACACGTGAAGGTAAAGGTCGATTAAGTGCATAAATAAACCACATAAACCACATTTTTTTCTTGAATGAAAACCTGAACTTGCTAGAGGGGAGAATTGGACAATTACTGGAGTCCCAAACAATAACGAATCAATGAGCAACCACCAAAGGTGAAGTAATTCAGATAATGCTCAAACAGAATCCTGTGCAATTCCATTAGGTTGCCAAAATGTGGGCAAAACTTTACTATACATACAGGGAAACCGGACATGCACTTCGCTGCCATCTGGACAAGTACGCTATGTGCTCTGGAAAATTGTGGGTTCAAGCTATGTTTGAGGATTCAAATTTGTTTGGTGAGTCAAAAGATACATGTAACACAGAGGCGATGACGCTCTACACAAAATAGAAGGTCGAAATACTATGAGTTCAGAAAAAGCTCAAATTTTCAGTAATCGCGGAACGCAATTCCAAAGTTATCCCTCCACGAAAAAAAAACTTAAGGGAATGTTCAGGATTTCAGTATAATGCAAGGAAAGAATAAGCAGGACTGGTCACAACGCTAGCGAATTGGAAGTTATATGAGCAAATAAGTAAAATGGAGAAGATCCATAAGCCTTCAAAAGCAATAAAAGCACTCACCGTTGGTATATACTCTCCAGGAAATGCGTTCGTGGTATACGAGATCAGTAGACACGTTTTACCAACTGCTCCATCACCTACCACAACACACTTGATCGCCTGCATATCTCTGAAAACCACTGGTTCTATATATAGCACTGAGAGCACTGTGGAACATTTTTTAACGAAATAATGATGATAGAAAAAAGTAACACCCGACATTAAGCGGTACAACTATGGTTTTGAAACACAATAATTTTAAAATTTATGCGAATAGAACTCGAGCAACAAAAGGAAGAACGCGAAGACCGGTTTTTAGTCTCTTTAGAAAAAATACAAAAGCCATCTGGCTTCGAAGCAATCTCAAACGAATTAAAGAGGCAGAACAAAGTATCGCACAAAGAAAAAATTCGACAATTAAAAAAAGATCTACAAACAGCTCATACTAGACAGCTGGAAAAAGTCCTACAGCAACTTTTTTGGTTATCACATACGTCGAATGAGGAGAAAGAGTGTATTGGCGGGTAAAAGCCACGCCGGCATGACTTTAGGAAGAAGTATCACCAGTTGTGTACTAATTAGAATGTTAGGATACACCTACGCGCGCAAGACTCACAACCGGTCTTCCAATAAGAAAGGCAAAAACAAGCAAAATGGAAAGGTGAACGGAAACAATAAATACAATTGTAAAAATGAATAATGAATTGCGCAATTATGGCGCACTATATGGGTAAACCCGCCGCTTTTCGACACTTCTGCATAGTGGCCCGGAATATAAATTGCTTTCGTGAGATGTCTCGGACATGTCGCAGATATTCTTGTACAGAAATCTTCTTCTCTCGCAGTGCTTGCCCTGGAATGGAATTTCGATCACTACCACAATTACGAAGACGACAACGTACAAGACTATGGAAAAAACCTATAGTTTTTGAGTCATGAAAAATAACCCTATAACATTAAACAATTACTTCAATGGCTTTGCATGCTTTCTGTACCACATCTCTCTAAATGTCGAATTTGGAATTCAGAAAGGGTATTTTTATATTCCGTGGCTAGGAATATCAAATGGCCAGACACAAGAGAGAGACAAAGCGTAGTTGTCACGATCAAGAACGAAAACAAAAGAAAAATACGTGAAAAATGTTCCCAGAGTAAAATGGAAGAAAACCAAAGCAAATCGCAACCAGTAACGGTCAGTAAAAGCGGAGTGTTATTTGAAACCAAATTGAACGGACCAAATTCTCATTAAAGCTTCACGAAAATTTGCGAGTGATCTCGAGAAGTTGATTCTCCCTTGGTGAATGTATAAAATAGTACGAACTCTACTAAATCACTGCTGGAAAAAAGCTGAAGTTCTACATATTTTAAATGAAAAAGAACACCTACCAAGTGCATAAATGACATCATCACACGCTAAGTCTTGTGCATAATTCGTCAGAATTTGCCTGTGTAGGGGTGTAGCCGCATCGATAGCTTGGTCGATATCAACCGTTTTATTCTCGCTGTCATTGCCACATTCTGCTAACGTTCGCGTCAATTCGGTCTTTTTATCCTGAAACAAAAACAAACACTAACGAAATCGATAAAATCAAATCCTAATCCAACGTGATGCATAGCTGCAGTGCATGATAAACAGGTACTATTGGATCAATGCAAAAACCGGCTCAACAGAATGTGCGCTGTTTACCTATGCCGCCCCCAATTCGATAATTTAGAAGCGATTACTATACCTGATGTGCGAAAATATATGATTCTAAAAGTTTCTGTTGCTTTTCTAGTTCTTCTATCATATTGCGAAGTGTTCGCTGTCCAGCTTGCAGTTCAGATTGAGTTTCACGAATTGACGCCATTTCCGCGTGAGACGTGCCTAAACAATTTAGAAGAATGGTCTGATAAGTAGCTACATCAGGTAATATAGCACTAAGTATGACGTTCCCATTCACCAATATTACAAAACTTTGATTTCAATACACACACAGAGCAACGCTACTCGAATGTAATTCTACCCAAGCTATAGGAAAAATTTCAAGAATATGAACGCACCCATTTTCTCCCTTAGCCGCATTCTCAGTTTATCCTCGAGAGCGCTTATGATTGAAACTCGTATGTGCTCCGGCTGAAGTGTACCCGCTGACGAAGTAGGAACTGGAGGAACTGGTGGAGTCGGCCGAGTTGGAATTGATGGTTGTGGATACGGTGTGTTGTATGCACTGAAAAGGAAAGAAAAATGTTATTAAGTCTCTCTCGGTTGGCGGACATTTTTTTTCAAGTAAAAAATTGGCTCAAAACTATAATAGTGCAGTAATGTTGCGTTCAGGTAAGCATTGATACACAATGTTGGAAATATACGATCAAGAAAAAGTAAAATTGGGAGGGAAATAGGCCCACTTATGCGCTACTCCTTTCTTGATTTACGCTCTGAAATCCTTTCTCATTGAGTTACCAGATAACACAGGAAAGTTATAGAAGGTGGTTCCGGTAGTAAAAATTGTGACGTTTGGGCAATATGGCAAGGGACTCATTCAAGAAAGAAAGAGCGTGTTCCTGTTCAAAAAGGAGTTCTGAATGGGATAGACTAGTGTAGCCACTGAAAAATTCAAGACACCTGATCGGAATCACACTTAGAAGTAAGGTATGGCCTCCATTTGTACAACTTGCCCTAAATACCCACTCAAAGTACTTCCTCCATGACCAATTCTCGTGATAATACCGAGAGGGAGGAATGGAGGAGAGAGAAGTAGTAAGGGCTGGTGATAAAATAACACCATAACACCGTAATATTTACAATCCTCAGAGTTCTTTGAATTTTCGAGCGACACGTCCCTCTCAAAAAATACTACTGCGAACCCAATATTAATGATCTTTTACCAATCCCATAACGCTTGTATACAAGTGTAACCACCGCAACATTCGCAGATGGGAAATCAATCAAAAGGTGCACATGCATGTATGCCCATAACCAAGCAAGGTGAGATTGGAATTGAACGGCTCAGTTTTTGAATTCGTCAGCGTGACGATGTTTCACTGGAGGTATTACTGTGGTAGAAAAAACTTTCTTCGAAAATCAAATCTGGAAGCAATGCTTCTCGACAAAGCCCTACCACAAGTGAAACCCTCATTATTCTGTACAAGGCGGATGCTGGAGGGCATGGAAATCGATTATTCGAAAGCGGTCAATCAACAAATATGGCATAAAAAATTTGAGCAAGATCAGGACAGCGATAAACAATACCTTCCAAATTGATTGCCTGCCGTGGGATATGGAGTTTGCCCTGAATATGGAGGCATGACAGTTGGATAAGGAGTCGGCATCGAAGGATTTGATGTCGGATAAGGAGTAGGATATGAAGGTGTCGCTTGGGATGTGGCAGAAGTCGGTGTCGGCGTACTGTTTGCTGAAGCTGACGATGACTTCGCAAAAACTGGACATTTCTCTTGGAATACCATTGCCATTACCTAAATAAAAAATTGAGGAATTTAATTGCGCACTTTCACCCACCATAATCTCGTTTACCTGTAACAGGCCGTTCAAATCATAACCCGGGAACCGCCATTCATTCAGGTAAGGCAGAAATACGCGCCCTTGCTTCGTTACGTGCTCTGACTCACGTATAACCATCGTTGGTGTCGGACATACGTAACAAATCGGTGCATAATACGGGTGAGTGTCCCATAGATACACTGATATAGGAATATTATATCTAGCACCCTGCAAGAATGAACGTGGAAGCTAAAACATTACAAATGAGTGACTCAGCATGAAAAAAAAGCAGTGGGAATAACAACCCATCGAAAGAGGAAGTATTATCAGCGGCCACAATGACCGATTACAGCTACTACGGCTTTCAAACAGCCTCACAAACAATTGAAAAAAATAGACCAATATCGTGGCACCAGACGCGCTATGTTAGCTGGCAATAAAATCTTCCAGATCATGGAGAAAAAGATGGAATAAGAAATTATTTAGCCTTTACCAAAGCATTGAAAGGTTTCAGTAATAGCAAAACGGAGCTCTAACATTTTCCAAGATGAAGCAATTTAAGCAGTATTAAAATAGCAGGATTTCACTTTCGTCCTGACCATGACGAATAAGGTGCTCAATTTCATTTCCATTCTGACAGCTCAGACCGAATCTACAGTTCACGCATACTGAAGTTCATGAAGCGGCTTTGCCTTCCTTGTGACCTCAGCACAATAGTTCACTGTGTAAATATTATTATTGTAACTTCCAAGAATTCTGAGGTGAGTCTATTTACCCAACTGTTCAACGCTTGAATTCACGCCCTTCAGAGGCCAGAAATCCACCGTAGATTATGTGGATATGTGCATAAGACAGCGCATTTTACCCAAATATGATGGCATTTTCCTGTCTGAAGACGACCATCTCAAATATAAAGAGATTAAAATAGTAATTCCCCATATACCGCTTCATACTCTCTTATCGTGCTAGTCTTTAAACGATCCACAAAAGTTGGGAAAAATGGCAGTGTCGCGAAAATTGTCCTACAACCTATTGACACAATCCAAGTTCGAAGTTCTGACTAAACCTATGCGATAATAACAGTTCAAGGGAGCCTACCTTATAAAACACAGGTATAGTGCCATGTAGGCGGAAAGCTGTTCGTCGTTTACCATCTGGGAATGTGTAACTCTCATTGTCAGGTAGGAGGTCTTTAAATTCGGCTAAGGCACCAAGAATGTCCGATTTTGCTGAGTCGACATATTTAGCACTTGCCTTCTCTAGACACTGCTGCACCTGAATAGGGACCATTTGCAGATGCGTTGCCACAATGAATGAAAAAAAAAACGAGAAAAGAGGATGAAGCAAGAGCCAGGGTAACAAACAGACTAACCTTTCTGGTGTGAGACATCCCAAGAAGGTGCTCAAGCCGACTTTCAAATGAGGGCGCGCCTTCTCCTGCAAATCAAAACACTTGGAAACTTAACTCAGCAAATATTGAAAAAAAAACTTTACGGAAATAGATCTACGCAATAAAAATAGTTATAACAAATCACCAGAATAACCGGTAGCAATTCGTAGCTTAAGAACGGCGTATAAAATCAATAGGGCAAGAAACGATCGCGTTCAGGGCTTAAGTTGCTATCAGCACGATGCCATCAAAAAGAACAACAAAGCAGAAAAAGAATTCCTAGCGATTCGATCGCGACGGTTCGATCGCGCGGAACACAGATCGAGATGATGACTCATACGTTCTTCACTAAAACGTAAAGGACGCTTCGTTTCTATACCTACTACTATCTATTTAGCTTGCCATTACAAAGGCCTCCTGTCTCGCAGAGTTATCCTTTTGGCTAACTTAAGAGCAGTATCGACAGAAATGCAAACAATTGCGCTTAAGAATGCTCGAAAAACTGTTCTAAAAGAAAAGATAAAGAGTCTCTTGTAGAAATCGAGAAAAAACTACCACCATGTTCAAAAATTCTACATGATCGCAATTCGTGTTTTAACCATTCTAATTATTTCGTTTATAAAAGTTTTTTCTCTCTTAATTCAAAGAAATATAAACATGATGGATTACGTGAATGATATAATATTTTTGTGTACAATCTTCGTGTCCTTATTAGTTTTAGTGCTATAAATGTATCATTTTGATACATCACGGTAGGATGTGGTCCTCAAAAATGGACGGAACAATGTAATTAATTTTGATCATATTACTGGACCGAGACTATGGCAAAGACTTATGCTTAACATGGTTCCATTGAGAAGATTTTTCGTTCCGATAAACTGACTTCATGCATTACGGGCTTTTGAGGAAATAACTAGCAAATAATTCAGCAACAACGAATGGGTGAAGTAGAGGTGTGTTGGACTAAAATACGGCCGATGGAGGAATCTATCAAAAAAAAAACTAATGACTAAATGCATTTTCTACACACCGACTAAATGGCATTTTCTAACCGAAAATTCTAAGGAAATGGAAAATGTATTTATAGGGATTTTCTGAAGCGGCACACTTCATTTGTAAGTTAGTCTACCGTCCACAGAATCCCGTGCGGATGTGTTCAGGAATTTAAGACTGACACCTCAACTTTTGCGAGGGAAGAAGCTACAGAGTCAGTGTAAAACCGAAGGCGAAACGGTTCACCTTCGTACCGTATAGGACACGTTTTTTGTACATGTGTCTACTCTATCTCAATATCGTTAATATAAGGGGACATGCAAGAAAAAGGAACTCCCGATGATTGTCAAGAAAGATGCTGGCCAAGACAATACTATACGGAGTAGGGCCACGGCTGTCAGGAGTGAATAGATTGTGGAAAAGAATTCATGGTTTGCGGTATTAATGTGTTTGTTAGCAAGATGTACAGTAAAGCTCGGTTTTTATCTAGGTTTTTAGAGTCTCATCCAGTAAGGGGGGGGGCATGTGCTGCGACAGTTCATATTGCATGAAGAAATCCACTTTTTTCAGGGAGGGAAGCTCCGGGGTGGGTGTAAAAGTTTAAGCGAAATGGTTCACGCACCCCGGGATTCCCTCCCCTTGCAAAAATTGGAATTTCTGTAGCCGGCAAGAACTGTCACACCACATGCCCCCCTTACTGGATGAGACCCGGTTTTTATTTTACTTAATTCGTCGTCGTATACATATACATTTATCAACACAGCTGAAACGATAAATTGAAGGCTGAAGGGAAATATGAAAATAGGCAACCCAGGAATAGATTTACCACAGTAGTTACTAGGTGCAACTGCAAAGACAAAAAGCTCAGATGGAGAGTTAAAAGATTTCAGAAGCATGCTGAAGACACTTCGTTCACGAGGCTTTTGTACGGAATGGAGGCTGAAGGAACTCGCACAAATAAATCCGGTCGAAGAACCAATCTTAAAGAGAACACTTCTACAGAGGCAATGATGATTAATGCTAACGATGTCCACTGATGGCGCAACACCGACGATTCGAGCAATCGATATCACTTCGAATACAAGCTGACCGTTATGAATCACCACCGCTTGAAATAGGCTCTTCTTCGACTGTGGATTGTTCTTAACTATAATTCAGGGACGAATGAAGCGTCAAAATATTGAAATATCATCGATAACTGACCAGATGAAGAAACAACCAGGAAATTCTACAAACGCCGCCCGGAACTCGGACGCGGCGGCGGCAGCCGGCCGGCCACGCCCACTATCGATCGTCGACCGCTTGGCTAAACTGCGTGCATCGCTGGAAGCTCGT
The DNA here is from genome assembly GCA_036418205.1 of Ostertagia ostertagi. Lineage (NCBI taxonomy): Eukaryota > Metazoa > Nematoda > Chromadorea > Rhabditida > Trichostrongylidae > Ostertagia > Ostertagia ostertagi. Next base: position 5,721 of record MU872344.1, on the reverse strand, counting down.
CGTCCACCAGCGCGGCCACTGCGAGCAGTACACATTGGTCTTCGCTATTGTGAAACCCTTGGTTTGCTGGGATATCACCCGAGCAGGTCCCCAAGGGCCCGGGATCCCTTGGCGCTTCTCCAAAATCATAATTTGGGCTTAGAAGTGGTCGTGTGTTAAGATCAGATCTCTTTCGACGTCCTTATGTCCATCTCTTGTGTACACAACAGTACGGTGCTCTCCAAAGATTGAAGTTTTCCATGAATCCAGTGATTGCTAGCCGAGAAGCCATGCAAACATTGTATTTGCGTCGAAAAAGACCACTCAACGTAACTTTTTAAGGCGTTACAGAGTTGTTAACCTTTTTGTTTAAGCCTGGTTACCCTACCCCCCCTCCCCCCCCCCCCCCCCCCCCCCCCCCCCCCCCCCCCCCCCCCCCCCCCCCCCCCCCCCCCCCCCCCCCCCCCCCCCCCCCCCCCCCCCCCCCCCCCCCCCCCCCCCCCCCCCCCCCCCAACCCCACACCCCCACCCGGTAATCTCACACACCACACACACACACACACACATTCTCACATAATATTTTTGTTTCTTTGCCTTCCTCATCAATCAATTGCCAAATCTATTCCTTATGATTACACTCCAATATAAACACCGCTTGCGCTAAGTCCCTCGCCAATCTCGCCCATAAAAGTTTATTGATTGTGCTATGTGTTAGTTTTTGTGATTTCTGCGGTTAATAGGTGGAACATTCAATGAAACGGCCCAGCGTTTCGACTGAATTTCGTCTTCGAAGGCCCAGGGTTTCTCCGTTTGCGGTGAAAAATTCGGTACCATACTTCAGGGCACTCAGTAATAATCTTTATTCAAGTTGTACAGTTAACTTTCTTTTTCCCAATGACACATTCTTTGAGTGAGGTCATCATACGCATGTTTCGGTGTTACCACATCCAACTCATATGTCTCAACTCCCACTTGATACCCGCCATTAGTTACACAATCAACCTAAACCTATGATTGTTGCGCGATCTGCGGGTGTGGTTCACTAGGACAACAAAGCGACTTTTTCGCGTTTCGCAGCGCGAAACATTGCTCGTTGCGGGAATCTCGGGTCCACTGATGATTCGCTGCGGGAACCTCGGGTCCACTGATGATCGGCGGTGGACCTGAGGTTCCCGTGCAGCGGAATTTTTTCGCGCTGCAAAAGCGCAGAACCCACGCGGGCTTTGTGGTACTAGTGAGAGCAGCAGCCCGCTGGTCCGGCTACGCTTGACTTGGCGCCGCGGCGTGTTTCGCACGTTTCACAGATTCATTTCGAGAATCCGGCTCGCTGGATGTTCCTCTATCATTTTCTTATCATTAGCCCTTGGCGTTTGCTTTTCCGGAATTCTAACCTGAATTCCATAGATTTCGTGAATTCTATGACGATCGACTTCTTACTGCAGGTGGAGAAGGCGTGAGGCGCTAAGGTCTATCGAGAGTGGGGTGCGGATTTACGATTACTCACCCACCATTGAAACTCACTGTTCATATCTGACGACCGCCAATGATCCCTTTTCTGGCACCTATTCAGATCCCACAGAAGCGGTTAGTTTGATTTATCTATTTCGTTTTGATTTATGGTCAACCCTGGGTTCACCACAACGTGTTGATAATTGTGGAAGCCAAGTAGCAGATGTGGCGATCGTGTGAGGGTTGCTAGCACAGTCAATATTTCCGTGCTCTTGATATCACTGCGCCGCGCCGTGTGTCTTCACTGGCTCTGCAATTAGCGACACCTCGTCTTCGCGCCGCCAGCCGAAACGAGTGCACCCTACTTTCTTTCGGCGATGGTCCAGCAGCTGCGCTGTTGCCTCGCGCCACAAACCGAACCACCCCTCCTCCATCTAAGGCTTGTTATATACCCATCCACGCACTAAATCAAGACCCATACAACATATATTGAAGGTCGCTAAACTTAAAATGGGAGGAGGGAAGGACAACAGCCGGACGAGCGACGGCGAATCTGATCTCACCTGGTCTCTGAGAGACGAGAGAGACAGTGTAAACTCGAACATTCCAGCTTTTCACGCATGTCAAGTGACTGCCCCCACCCCCACCCCCCTAGACTGGCCTACACTCCCCCCTGGCCCACGGATTTCCGAACATGCCAGGCGAGCAGACTGCCGCGCCGCCGCGTGGCCCCCCCCCCAACTAAGTTAGCACCCAATTTTAGGTAGGTGTGAGACTTTGCGATTGCAGTCGGAAAGTCTAACATCTACATTTCACGATGAAAAGTACAGGAATAAAGGAGGGGTTCACGAAGAGATGAGAAGTGTGTGACGTTCTCCCAAGGTTCATGCCAGATACTTATAATTTGAAAGTCGCTTTTATTCTTTAGGCTGAGCTTTTCACTTCTCTGGGCGCATGCATAGTCGGTCGTCCGACAGCAACGATCGTAACTGTCGCACAGCATTGGATGCGTATCGATCGTCGGACTTGCCTGAGTATTCGACGATCGATATGCATCTAACACTGTGCGACAGTTACGATCGTTGCTACCGGACGACCGACTATGCATGCGCCCTCTACTTCGTGAATTCAACTCTGATCCTTGTTTCCAATAGTGTAATTGTTTGTTCTCGTCAAAAATTTTTCGATGTAATTGTGGCTAGTTGACAAAATACTCATTCCTGACTGGGTCCCTTTCGTCGTGTGTTGGATTTGTTTGCGTTTTTGTGGCACTTCTTCCGAGAACCCTTATTGATCCATAGCTGAATTCTCTATAGTATACGATTCCCGAGGAGTCGAGTTTTTCAATTTACGACTTTTTTCTCCGCTCGTTCCATTATGTCGTTGCGCATGGTGACGTCGTTAATTATGTCTTGTACTTCTCTAACTAAATGGATGCGATCCTTTTTTGAAGTTCTTAGCTGCTATGCTTTCAATGCCAAAGAAAATTTAATAGCTTGCTGACTAGGGTGATAAATCGGCTGAGCGGGTTTCCCGCAAATTTTGCAGGATTCTCTCACTCTACTACTTGATTTGATACTTTGTGTTGGTGGGATATGCACACAGTGAGGAAAGCGCGAGAAGCCCCAGCATAGAATGCTAGCGGATGGTGTTCAGCGCAAAGTTAGGGTGCCTGCAATCAACGGCCAGCATCCTGTATTGACACCCCTCCAGCTTTTGCAGTGTTCGCACCATCCGCCCTGTTTGCACGTTCTGCACCAGAACAAATTAGGAAGGCATTTTGAGCGCAGATTCCGGTGCTGCTTAACACGCTGGCGATTGACGAGTTTTGACATTACTTTCCACGAGGGACCGGCACGATTTTTGGAGCCGCTCCCATCCCCCACATCCATGAGTTTGAGTGTGAATGCGCAAAACGCAACGAAAAAATGCAAAACAAAATAATTCAACAACTTTAAATGTACTAAATTTATCCGAAAAATGTGATAAAGTGGTCTTCTCCAGTAGAGGGGGACATTGTGGTGCACAGTCTGCTCTAATACCAGTTTGGCTCAAGGGGTCGTTTGATATATGGTTTTTATGTTTTCACTTTTTGACATAACAGCTATGAAAAGTAATGATTTATCCCGTTGAGCACTCTGAATGAGCCTAGAAGGAGGAGGTCCCTTCGAAAAACGAAGATGTCCACGAACCCGGGGATTTTCCCTCGCTTAGTCTTAGTCCCAAACTTTATACCAAGAGAATATGCGATCCGGTTATAAGCACCGTTGAGCGCTCTGGCCGCATGCCCCCGCCCCTTATTGGAATAGACCCTGTCCAAGCTATCCGTAGGTATAACTCCAAAATTTGAAGCAAAAATTGTGGCAATGAACAGCAAATTTTAACTCTAGCTTCTGGCTGTAGCATGGGTATGCAACGAGTATAACTAAACCGACCATAGGAGGGCTTCCTATCTCCATCTACTATTCTTTTTTATTTAACGCTCGTGAGAATAAAGGAAAACGGAGAAGAGTGAGTTGAACTGGTATTCCACAGGGCTTGGAAAGCTCTGCAAAACTAAAGCCTGTTAACCACATCGTTTGTAATAATGTTAATTAATACATGGTCTGTTGATGAAACAAAAAATTTTTGGAAGGCAAGTTTGCGGCATACCGCCAAAACTGGACTGGTGAGTGGAGTGGAGTAGGTGCGGACACATTGATCCACAGGAGCTGATTTGCAAGTTGGGCAGAACTGTGTGGTGCGGCATACATATTGACCGCAATGTCCCACATGATCTGCAAGTTGCGGCACACATAGTTCCTACGCTGTCATAGATGTACCGCGTTGACAGCAATGTGTAGCGCTCTTGATTTTCTGCCATAGTGACTGAAAGTGGATGTGTGGCAGCTATCATCTGTTTTCCGCGAAAGCAAATCAGTTATTTGACGCCTTACACGTCAAAATGGCTTCGGCTACTAACGTGGTTGTGCGTCCACCGGTCAATATCTATGTGGACAGCGCACTTGTCCAGCAGCGAGAAGTGCGGGTGCCTGGGGCGAAAGTTTTGTTCACGATCCCAGGATTCTTGTGAAATATGTAGACAGCATATATAGCGAATTACCTATCGTGCTGGCAACGGTCCACTTTTGCTTTAGGATACATTTCGATTAAGAAGTTCCTTAGTATTGCTTCTTCTGTAGGGTGGTGAACTTCAGTTTGAATTCAAGTTTCAATATGGTGATTTTATCGATAACAATCGTGGCGGATTGCCACATGATGGCACAAATTCAGATTTTATGCTTCGCTCCCGTTCGCTTGGGCTTGCGTCCGCCACTTATTTGTTAGTAGAATCCGTACCGACTAACTCTTAAGCCAAAAACCTGGGGAAACTGGTCTCCATCATTTTATTTTTTCGTGGCGCATCTTCGTCACAGTTGTTTTTGCACGAGCCAAACCAGTCTTTTCTCAATCGTGCAATTAATCGCCGAGTTGATGGGAACCGTATAGTGACGGTTGCAATGTTATTATCTGGGAATTAGTGTAGCTGCCATACGCATAGTTTACTCGGTTGACTTCGGGTGCCCGACAGGAGGCCCATCGCGCGGCGAGAAGGCAGAGACACAGACGGGTTGTTGGACTACTTGAACTACTTCTATGGTACTGTCACGAAATTAGGACAACACAGACGATTAGAGAACGGCGCCTGGCTCGGCTCCAAATCCCAAGGAGGGAGGTGAGAGCCTTAGGACTAAGCCTTGTAAGGGGGAGGGATCCGAGGTGGGTGAGCCAATTACAGTGTGGCAAAAGTTTGAATGTGTGAGATCGCAATGGTCATGAGCCGCTGATAAGGCGAGAGAGCGCAGACGTTAGCAGCGAACTGAGGCGGGTTAAAGGACCGAGTTCAAGTAGTCAAGACGTAGTCGCTGCTCGTACTGTAGCGATTTGGCGTCACCTTAAATAGTATGTATTAGAGGGCGTCCGCTAATCCGCGGGTGTCTCTGTCTCCTCGCCGCGCGACGGGCCGAGCTTCCTGTCGGCTATTGACTCTGGACGCGTTCCAGTGGCGCATTCATAGTCGGTCTTCCGAACGTAACGATCGTACAAGCGACTATGAATGCGCCCTAAGAATTCCATCTACGCCGCTGACCGCGTTGCGATTATTTGTTACAGGAACATCTGCAATCTGATCTTGGACGGTTGCAATTATTCTAAAGTGCGCAATGTTCGTAACTGTTGCATTGGTCAATATTGTATCCTAAACGACAGTTGTAATTAAGCTTCAAGAAATGTGTCAGTGCCCAAGCGGTAACT
>MU872343.1:0-16964 GCA_036418205.1 Ostertagia ostertagi | reverse complement strand
AACTTTTTCTATGTGTAGACGGAGGGCGGAAGTGGTGTAGTGGCAAGTGGCACGCTTACCACGCGAGCGGTCCGGGGATCAAATCCTGGGTCGTGAGTCGCCCGGGCCAACCAAGCCTTCCATCCCTCCGGGGTCGGTTAATTGGTACCAGACTTGTCTGGGAGGATAAAAACACTGACTTGTACATCGGCTGGCCCCGCAAGTCATTGTATAGGCCACATCGCATTCAAACGCCACTACGAATGTACAAATGGAAGTAGAATGCGTGCCGCATCCCAAAAAGGGATTGATCAACGGCAAATGCTTTATCCTTTATCCTTTTTATGCACTGGAAGCAGTACGTGCCATAATAAATACATGAGTGCATACTTGTGACAACAGCTTTGTGTTGCATTGAATCAATAGTGCTTCTTCACGACTTTCATGCCATAAATAATTCGACTCGTCGAAGGCGTTGTTGCTACGGAAAGCGATGCATACTATGAAAACCATCACATCACCGTCACACGATAGACATCCATTTAAAATTATAAAATTGTCGTTCACAATCAAACTAGCTTTATTAATACTAAATAAAGACTTACTTAAACACCTACTCGTCAGACTCAACCACAGAGTACCTAACTAGACTACAACTTGAGCCACTGGGACAGGGGACATAAAAACAAAACCTAAACTCAAAGAACACATCATCGTCATGAATTAATTTTAAAAACACGAATAGAAAACAATTATCAACTAGTTTTCACGAAGCGCAAACACATTTAGAGCATCACAAAACATAGTTTTGCAACTATTAACGAAATATGATACTTAGATGCTGTTAATAGCCTTTCCACAATATGCAGCGAGATTTGCCTCACGGAAAGCTTCAGAGAGAGTCTGAAAGATAATAAATCAAGAATCACAGGCGCAGGAGCAGAAAAAAAAATAAACATGGTTTTCGGGAAACAGCAGTTCAATTCAGCTTTAAACCTATGGAATACGATTTCAGTCTATCACATTTTGGATGGTACCAAATATTGTATAGATATTCAATCAATGGAAAGCAACAGTTCCCCAAAAAAGTAATGGGATAGAGAAAGAATCACAAAATTGCCACGAAAATAAACAACATTCAACTTACCGGATGAGCGTGACACACTCGAGCAACGTCTTCAGCAGACGCTCCATATTCAAGGGCCAAGCAAGCTTCAGCAATCATTTCTCCAGCATTCTAGATAAACTTTTAATAAGTCACACAGATTAGAAATTTGAATAACAGCGCTAATTCCTTGCAAACACCGGTCGCGACTAGATTCTTAAAGCAACAGTCCCAGTAGTGTCCATTCTTATGGTGTGGAAATGATGCGATAGCCCCGGTCATAAACATAAAAAGTGACTGAACAAGAAACTCGCCTTGGAAAGCCGCTAAAAGGACGTACACGCTCTGATCCCGCCCACTTGCTAGCCGTGGACATCGCGTGATTGGCTGTGTGGCCCTTACGCGATTGCGTGGCTGGTTGTGCGTCATTGCGCGATTTTGTGTATACGGATTGCGTTTCCAGGAATGTCGCCTGCCTTTTGTTCTGTGGTGCATGTTTTGCTTTGTATTGGTGCATACGAGAACGCTGCCGCATTTCTTGCTGGCCAGCAATAAATGCCGGCAGAGCAAGCTAGTTCGAACAGCTTGGTCGACACGCTCCTCCTTCATTTCAAAGGGAAAAGATGGACTCCTGTTTGATTGCTTCCTTCAAGGCGTTTTTTCGTGTTCTTCATTTTTGCGTTTGACTTTATTATCGATCGTTTTTACCTACGCGATTCGATATGGAGGTTTTGCGCTTACAGAAATGATGCCTAGTGGCAGAGGAGTCTCACAAGGCAGGGGGGTTGGCATGTTTAGTGGATTGAAAGGGAGCCGATAAGATTAATGCCATTGTTATTTGGGACCGCTTATACCACCCCGTCATTGTACGTTTGCGCTTGCAAAGGCCCCCTCCGTAATCGGTGTTTCTCGGTTTCCTCCCTCGCAAAGCTGTGTCTCTCCCCACGACCGGCCCCACATGCTTCTTGTCTTATATTCAAACAGAGGAACACACCAATCCGATCGCGACCCATGCCATCAAGTAGTACTCCCAGCAGAGAAGAAACACGATTAATTGTTCACGGTTCACTTACCGCTCCAATGATATGTACTCCTAGCATCCTATCCGTCTGCTTATCAGCAAGAACCTTGACGAATCCTTCGGTGTCGAAATTCGTTTTGGCACGCGAGTTTGCAATGAACGGGAATTTTCCCACTTTGAATTCGACATTCTGAAAGAGGATAACGTAACATTTTCAAATTCTTCATCGATGTGAAGCTTTTCTAGCTCACCATCTGCAACAAACGAGACGAAGAAAGGAGACCAACAAAGCTAACACTCACCTCCTTCTTTAGTTGTTCTTCAGGTTTTCCTACCCAAGCAACTTCTGGATGAGTGTAGATGACTGACGGGATGCAATTATAGTCGATATGTACTGGTCCACCACAGATTCCTTCCACGCAGAGGATGCCTGTAAACAGAAGTTTTACGCTGGGTACCCTCAAAGATCACAACAAATGATGTATTAGGCTGAAATATTCTTTTTTGAGCACTCCGTCAATTAATTCTCAGGTTGTTATCACCCTCAGTAAAGCTAAGGTGTGTGGAATATGATGACTGAGTAGTGAGGCACATGTTGCATGCGCTAAGGGAGCAAAACAAGAGGCAATAACGATAACACTGCTAACATCCCACAGCGTTTGTTTATAGTTTGATCATGCTTGGCTCCAGTAAAGTTTGGGAAAGAGCGAAACAAATCAGGCAGAGGTGAATTTTTGACCACAAGAGATGCATGTGTTTGTCCACCGATTCTGATCATGACCTCATTATAACTTTAAGAAATACGGACAGGAATTTTACTACTCACCTTCATCCTCAGCTTTGTGCGCAAGCATGGGTCCAGCAATGCAATCGCCAATAGCGTATATAGATGGAACCTGTATATCGAAATTTTAAGGGAATTTTGAAAGAAAGAATTATCACTATCAAAAAATCGCTCAATCTTAAACGAAGCTTAACTTTGCAATCAGACCTTACTAGAACCACACATAAACCACACTCCCAATGATGATGGTCAATTACCTTCGTCTGGAAGCGCTCGTTCACTGGTACTCGACCCTTTTCGTCGAGCTGGATACCCACATTCTCTGCTCCCAAGTCTTTGGTGTAAGGACGCCGGCCAATGCATACCATCAGAACATCACAATCCAGCTAAAAATTCGGTAGCATCAAAATGATAGCAAACGATTAATCTTCGTACAATCGGTGCTACTTACCGTTTGCTTCTTGCCATCTTTTGCACCTTCTATTTCAACTTTGATTACTTCTCCATTCTTCTGTGCGGCCATCACCTGAACTATGACTGCTAAGACAGATCATATTGTCACACATGAGTCACCAAAAACGAGTGAGTTTCCTAGCAGAGCAGCTTCTTGGATTCCACGGAAAACGGATTTTCGATGGAACTTGGTGTACCGGTGAAATGACGACAATGCAAGAAACAATGCAAAATTACGGAATGAAGGCATACTCAAGTCCTTGTGCGACCACCACTCCATGTTGATGACATTACTGAATCACCATTTGTTTAAATGCAATGTAAGAACCTTTGTACTGAGAAGGAACTTCATTCCTTGCTTTGCTAGTATACGTTGGAAGTTTTTCGCAATCTCCATGTCAATGCCAAATCCACCAATGTGCTCGAGAAACTCAACGGCAGTTACTTGGGCACCAAGTCGTTGCCATACAGAGCCCTGCAATTACACGAAATATCACGATCGGAAGGAATGAGGACTTCCTACCAAATTATGGATCAAACGCCAACAAATCTTTCACAAAATATGTTGAAAAGAGGCTAACCAGCTCGAGTCCAATAACTCCTGCTCCAATAATTACCATCTTCTTGGGCACAGCTTTCAGGGAAAGTGCTCCGGTCGAAGAAATGATCTGAAGAATTATATGGAAATAGAGTAGTTGTTTGAGTAGCCCTCACGACTACGACGTACTATCTCGGTTGCAAAACACTCCCCCAAAAATGCTATGATACGGAGTTTCCCTTCTTTTAGGGAAAGTCAAGCGAATGTGAGAAATCCTTCGCGGGGGGACTACCATCAAGACATGGGCATAGATATACAGATAACGTTCAAGTTGGTAGGCGAGCGTGAGAATCATGGAGTATTTTGTAGCGATGCCACCATAAATTCTCAAGAGTCCGCCTCTCCCTCTCTTCGTCTTTAGATTCAGAATAACTAAATATCGAGGTGGGGAAGGGAATAATGAGAAAATACCATAATATGTCGGTAAATGCCATAAAAACCATCTTTGCAGTTCTACATCTGATAAACGCATTTACTTTCTTACGAACACCTTCCTACAACATCTTCTCCTTCTCATGTACCTAAAAGTCACTTCTCCAAACGTCTTTGGCTCTGACCATAATTTGCTAGTCAATCCAGAAAATAAAGTCGTTGTTCGAGTACCTAGCACTGTCGAGCAAAAAGCTTATCTCTTATGATTGGGTATCCTGGGAAAGAGGAGTTAACTTCCGATCCGGTCGCATAAATTGACCTTTCACAGTCTAACGGAGCCATTTCTTCTTTTTCACATTGAACTTAATAAAATGTAGGTAAATTTGCGAACTTTTAGAAAACAATAATTTTTGAATAATGAATGTTGGATGTTGGTGTATCCTCATTGATTGCCTTTACTTTCGTTTGGATAGGACTCATCAAGTAAACACTAAACAGAAGCATGCGCAGTGCAAAAAAAACCTTACCATTGGACAATAAGCTATTCGTTTTGAGATCGATTGGAACCCTCACTCACGAATCTTTTGAATTCCGTAGCAGAAACGCAAGTAACTATTAAGAATATGCAAGACAGTTTGCCTTTACCGAATAATGAGAACTCTTTATGGGAAGCTCCACTTTTTTTACTGATTTGGAATGCACGACATTCTTGAGATTAGTTTGTGACTCCATATGAGTTATCAATTTAAGCGTCTTACGATGTATTATTCGTGGTGCAGGCTAAGAATGGAAACAAATGGAAGCAATGCAGACACCCGATACCCGTTGTGAGTCGAACCGTGCCACAAGGAGGAGGACCATCCTGCTCGATTCATTTTAAGTTTTTTCCCAAACTTCCACAGACGTGGTTTCTCTTTCAGACCCGAACACAGCATGTATACTGACCCATATGACTGCAAATTAACCTAAGCCTGATCGTTTGAGGTTGAGTGGAAATATAATTATGTTAATCAGTATATTTGCATGGTAATTTGGTAATTTTGGAACTAGTTTCAACACCGTGACTTCATCGATACTCACAAGGCCGCGAGCTGCAAGCTACCCCTTTTTTCGTGGCCAAATTACAATAAATAAGTTTCAGTGATACACCAAACTGGAATTCTGCACAAATTAGTGTAAAAAGGGACAGTTCGTTTTGCCTTGAAATTTTATTTTCAAGTCCACTGCAAAAACTATGTCAAGTCCTAAGGATAAAATAATGATAGAAGGAAATAAAAATTTGAATTGAAAAAAACCTAAGTAGCAGAAAAGTGCCAATCAATTGTCACCTGGTTCGGTCCAGTGATTGTTCCAACTCCTTGGATATGCCCAACTTTGTTAGCTTTGAAAAGGGCGACAATACCTGTTGATATAGAGCATTTAATAAAAAAGATCACGACAATCAAAAAAAAAACTGAATTGTTTTAGTAATAAGTTGTCAGCTCCGCCACGATTGACTACCACTATTAGAACCCTGATCTTTCAGAATTCTAAGATCCACGTTGTATCAATAATCACAAGGTAGACAAGCCATTACTTGCTTGTGGAAAATTTGCTGCTTTTAAAACCGACATATCTCATGTACCATTCCTCTGCCTTACAATTTTTCATTCACTTTTTCAAGTTATATTTGAGCCATAGGCCTGCATGTCTGGTTGTACTCTTCGTTTAACATCACCTCTTTCCTGCTTACTTTAGCCCTCCTTTCCTGCACTTCATGTGACACATAAACTACTTACCCCCAGTGAGAGCTTTGACGCTGCTTGATTTAGCTTCCATCATTTTAGTGAGATCCAATGAAGGAGATACCTTTATTCCTAAACAGGTTCCTTTTGAAATTAAAAAAAAGCGGCACAAGGAAGGCTCTCATGGTTTTTTCAAAAAAAAATGCAGTAACCTCGATTAGCAAAGTCGTGTTGAGCCATGTGATAGTAATGAGAATTGTTAAGTAGTGACTTTGATGGGATACATCCAACGTTGAGACATGTTCCGCCAAGGGTGGGATCTTTCTCCACACAAATTGTCTGAAGAAGCATGGAGTAACTAATTAAAAAATAAATTGAAAGCTTAAAATGAAGGGAGACATAATGAAAAACGACTAATTACCTTCATCCCGAGCTGCGCAGCCTTAATTGCAGCAACATAGCCACCAGGACCTGCGCCGATGACGACTATATCGGCTTCTGAAAGGCTAACCTAGGTTTCAGAGATGAGAATAAATTTATGGTGCCATAGGAACCAAGAGAAATGACATGCCTTGTGTCGACCCGAAAGACCGACTCAAAATTGAGAAGATGGCTCGTTTCGTCAACGGCGACAAAGTGGTCCTAGCTAATGACATTTTTACCTGAAACTTCTCAGAACCATTGAACACGAAGACAAAAAACGTAATCACGAAATTGCTAACTCAGAATAATTGAGTCGATACGATCAAAACAATAGTTACCAGACTATCAGAATATCAATAAAAGGAAGAATATCTGCTCCGCATGCCTACAAAGTCAGCATCAAAAAGAGGTGTTATCGAGTGCCGCCGACGACGCCCATCTCGCCAATGACATAGACCCACATACTCACGTAGCTCACTAATTGATAGTACAATAATGTTATGTGAAGTGGCATCAGTGAACTGCAACAAACGTGTCTTTCTAATCTCTACTGATCGATTAGCACAGAACACCGGCTACACGCACGCCTTGCGTCCTAGCTTTCCTCAAAATTTATCAGTAGCAACTCCCTACAATGGCCTTTTCACCTACTCCTTCCCCCTTTGGCTCTGTTTCCAATCCCGCTCCCCTGTCTCTAAGTGCTGGTGGTTGCAATCGTCGCGAGCTCGATATAGGGCACCATTGGGGCCACAAAGTTACTGATTTCAAAGGATCTGATTCTTTAGAGCCCCCAAATCGACCGGATTTTTATAGTCTAGATCTCCATAGTACTATGGATATTAAACACCAGAAAACCTTCCAAGAGCGTGGCTCTACAATGCTGATGTTGAACAGGAAAACGAAATGATCGGTTGCCTACCTTTTTTAGCCCCTACGCACAGAACGTTTCGTTACTTGATCGTAACCCTCGCCGGCCCTGCCCGCTACTTTAGATTTTCCTTCTTTCTCCATTGTATTCCCGAATCGTCCATGGGGATGCAACGTTTCATACAAATCAAACGAATCAACATAAAAAACAGAAGGAAGGTACCTCATTAGTTTTGCTGCGAAGTAAGACCAGTAAGGTCTTGCAAATGAGGAAACCGGTGTGCTAGGGTAAGGAACTATGCATTGTACTGAACAGGGTCACCCATGTTCAACAAGACTGCGTGGTTCCAATATTTTCTTGTAACATGCTCCCTCTCGGCGGCATGAGCGGCCATCCTCCGCTGTAAGTCAATAAAATCTTGTACACATACGAACGAAGCGACGATTGAGCCGGTTATGTTCTCAATATACCTTCTCCTTCATATTAATTGCAAAATTATGCAACTGAGCCCATGCTCGTCTGCGCATTTTTGCTTCCTACTAGAGGCGAAACGTTTTTAAAAATGTTCTTTAGTGTTAGTCAAAGCGAAACCGGTCTTGGGTGTGAAAGCTCGAATTTGGCCAACTGATAACAACGAACTGGAAAAAAAAATTAAGGACAGCTGATAATAAAATAAAATGAAAAACGCCTCTCTTACTTGAAATGAGGTCCTGCTTCAAAGAAAACCTTCACTGAAGGGTCCACGTAGCTGTATCAATCATTAAGCTACTCTCAACAAAAAGTAGACCATCGAAGTATACTGCAAAGCCTTCGGAAAATCGGAAACCAAGTCTGCTGCACGTCCGCCAGTCGATAACGAAAGGAAGAAGCTTGAAAAACCTAAGCTTGTAAAGAATCAAGTACTTGCGACTCAGCCAAGATGTTCAGGATCATCGCTATGGGACCCGACGAGCAAAAAAGACGTGTGCTGGCTGGCAACAGGGAAACGGCGCACATCGCCCAGTGCTGAGATATCGTTTGGGAACTGGTTCAGAACTTTGATAGCTAGTTGTGTGACAGACGTTCCCATTAGAACAGCTACACAGATTACTTGCTAGGCACAGCGCATAAACACCGATGTCCGCGCCGCGCATGTTTTTTGCGCGTCGCGCTCGCCGCATGCGGCAACCAGAAAGGAGACCATTACAGTAGACATAAGGCAGGGCAAACCCATGTAAGTACGGATAACATTGCCCACCTGATGGTGAGTTTGTTGTCGTCTGAAATTGACACAGGAGTGTTTACAAAGTGTTGTGTAGTACCGTACACATTTTAGAAAAGTTTTTGTGTATGCTGCACGAAGTTTTCGATAAGAAATGGTGCTAACTTAGTTGGGGGGGGGCACGCGGCGGCGCGGCAGTCTGCTCACCTGGGCTCTCTCGAGCGAGACAGTGTAAACTCGAACATTCCAGCTTTTCACGCATGTCAAGTGACTGCCCCCACCCCCCAACCCCCTAGGCTGGCTACACTCCCCCTGGCCCACGGATTTCCGAACATGCCAGGCGAGCAGACTGCCGCGCCGCCGCGTGCCCCCCCCCCCAACTAAGTTAGCACCCGGCAAGACCTCAGCCTATTAGTCCAATAGAAAAGGGCGCAACTGTGGTTGTGGGGGGGGAGGGAAGTGGTCGCCGTAGTTTTCGCTCCCTTTCTCTTCTCAACCCCTTCTCCCATCCCCTGAACGGGACCTATTCAGTTCTCCTCCTGAGGTTAGGTCGCAAGAGCTGCGCAATCACTTTTGGATTTAGACTCAGGTTTAGGCTTATGCTTGCACATTGCTATGCTTTAAGCTTATTACTGAGCCTAGGCTTAGTCATAAGCCTGCTTCGAGCAAATGATCGGTGTCCTCAGTTTTAAGTTGACCCTGACGATGAGAGAAACTGCAACTTCACACCCGCAGTGCCGACGTGTCCACAACTTACATAAAAAGTCGTACTACACACTGGATCTGGGTGTTCCATCAAAGGATCAAGCACTGCGTCCACCGGTCCATCATAGTCTGACACCTGGCTGAACTACGGTCGATTACTTCTCGACAAAAATGCGTATTTGCTTCAGAGGGAGGGAGGGATTTCGTAGGGGGCAAACAGAAGGGGAGAAAGATGATGAAAAAATGAAATAACGGAGGTAAACGTAGAACCGCTCGACAGTAAAGCCAATACAGTGGCGCTCAAAAGTCTTCGGTGGAATGCTCTTTCAAGCGTAACTTTTTTCCTACTGCATGAAATCCACCGAAACTGCAGTATGTTGATCAATGACATATTGTGAATAATTGCGGCTATTTGGCCGCAATGCGCTTTAGTTCACGGTACATTAGTGAGATCAAACTCAAGATCAGTGCGGAACACGGATAGCATAGGCTTAGGAAAAACCATTTTATTCGAGATAACAAAATGCAATATACTACAAGCATCAATATTTTGTAGGAAAACCTCGACTACTGATGACAGCGGCGCAGCGCGAAGGCATCGAACCGATAATTTTTTGGATGGTAGACATTGGCATGGCGTACCACTCTTTCACTAGTTCAGCGAACTTTTCTTCTTTTTTTTTCACGAAGTCTGACTTGCTGCTCACAGTTCCACCGAAGACTTTTGAGCGCCACTGTATGTCGGTACCCACACAGCGTTTTCACAATTTCCAAAAAATCTTCGGATCGAACTATAGAACTTGAGTCATACTGCCGCGAACTCCTTGCGCATTCCGCAAAAGCGTGTAACCTCCCCTTCAAAAAGCGAGAAAGTGTCGGGTGCAGACCAAACACCACAACTGACGACGGCCTCCAAGTAAATCTGGTTAGAAGTTGTTCATAGTGATAGCTGATTTCTGGTAAATGATAGTTGTAATTAGTGACAATCGATAGAATACAACTGCAACAGGCTAATCATTTCATTGGCAGAAAACATTAACATTTTGTGAAGGCCGTCGTCACTTGTGGTGCATGGTCTGCACCCGACACTTTCTCGCTTTTTGAAGGGGAGGGTAGGTAATAAGCTGTAATAAGTGCGCGGGAGTAGTTTAGGAGAGGTGGATCAAAAAATTGAAAATTTCGGTTTTCTGATGCAAATTCGGATAACCACACCAGAGAAAAAAGATTTGTTGGTGTATCCAATCCTGAAATACATACACAGTAGACTTCACAGCTAATTCCTATCCGTTTTCGAGAAGACCTTTCGGGAGACAAGCAGGTTTAAAGACTCCTCTTTCGCGAAAAGCAAGATATAGTTCATCGCCACAAATCACTGGCTCGAGTCTCATCGTCCACGATAAGAACCAAAAAATAAAGAAAATTGCATTTGATCTGGAGAATAATTCGAAAAATTGGAAGGGAATGTTATGCGTTTAAAATTCCCGCCGGGCATCTGTCACAAACGCGCACGGTAGAAACGATTCCATTTAGTTTTTGAGTGCCTTCGCTAGAAACACTTTTTGACTTTTTCAATTATTGAACTATCATCTAACCCTTCTAAATACAACATCTTGTTCTATCGATCGATCGGTCCCTCCGGATACGAAGCTTCAACCGGGTTTTTTTCATTGCCCCAAGGCGCTCTTCTTTCTAAGCCACGCCTTTGGCGCCGCGCGACCTACCATTGGCCGTCCATAGAGGGTGTTTTCGTAAGTTCCTTTCTCTTTAGAAACTCATTTTGCGTGAAACTTTCACTCTGTGTCTAATGATGACACATGACACAATGATGGTGGACCGCAGATTTGCTGTTGCACCGCCTTTGAAATAAACTATAGCTGACTTGTCCAGATTCTGTCTGAACCCTCATTAATATTGTTTCACATGTTTCACACGCCATCAGAAAAATCAGAGCTGCTACGTTTGAAATTAGTGCGTATTACAACCGAGGAGGGAAATTTCTGAGGAAAATTTTCCTTCGCAACGTACCAGGGCAACTCCTGGGCAGGTAAGAGGGGTGAAGCGAATAGGAACGGGATCAAGAGTCATTGGTATCACAAAGTTTATAAAGTATCCTTTAGGCCGATGTCATAGTTTGCGAATCGAGCGATTCGCTAGCGAATCGCTGGATCCGAGCGTTGCGCCAGCGAATCGAACGTTGCACCAGCGAATCGAACTTTGCGCCAGCGAGTCGAACGATGTACCAGCGACTCAATAGTGGCGGGACCCAACGTTTCAAAGGAAGCCCGCCACTTTCAAACAGTGTCCACGGCAAAGTCCCGCCACTTTCAAACAGCGTCCACTGTCACATGACACTGCTTGAAAGTTGGCGGGCTTCCTTTAAACGTTGGGTCCCGCCACTATTGAGTCGCTGGTACATAGTTCGACTCGCTGGCGCAAAGTTCGATTCGCTGGTGCAACGTTCGATTCGCTGGCGCAACGCTCGGATCGAGCGATTCGCTAGCGAATCGCTCGATTCGCAAACTATGACATCGGCCCTTAGGCAGTATTCATGATTACTCGCAAGTTTTCCTGAACGTTTCGGTATACCCCGCTCAGGAAATGTTTAGGCTTTCTAAACGCTGACTTCTGTTCTTGTGCACAATAGGCGCTAGAACGTTCACGAATCTGTGTACAGCTTACTGCGGACAGAGGAATCGGATGGAAACGGCAGGGTCGTGGAATGATTCAGAAACATTTGCAGTGGTGAGCCGCTGAAAATTCGTGGTGGTTGATAAAGAATAATAATAAGTACAGCCATAGAATTATAGGTCAACAAGTGTGTAATGCCAGAGCCATTACACTTTTCTTTTTGACAGCAAGGCATTTGCAATAAAAAACGAAAGGTGGAGGAAATCGATGCGACTAACCAAGAGGAAAAGAGTCGATAAGAGATGATAGTAAAGCAGACAACTGGGGGGTCCTGAAATAGTGCCCTAGCGCAGTTGGCCACTTAACCTGATTACAGTGCAAATTCAGGGTCGAGAAATTATGACGGGCTAATGATCAAGGTTGTAACGAGCGAATAAGAAGATAATAAAGGATAAAAGGTTGCCTAGTCACGAGAGTTTTTTTAAGTGATCAGATCGGCGAGTAAAAAATAGACGTTGCAATCGGTTGAAACGGTTGTTTACATAGCTGACAGGCCTCTGAACACTGATAGGCGATGAATGTGAAAGGGTACATTTCACTCACCAGACGCTGTGAAGGACATCGAAAAGCAAAAAATAAAATCAATCATGCGATCCACAGATTACATGTAAGATGCCTAGTGCGTGTAGGAAGGTGATGGTGTCACTCGCCCTTGCGTTACTTCTTCATGATAAAGCCCTCTGAATACTGGAACGGTCGATTCCTCGTGGTTGCAAACCACCTTCTTCACATCAAGTTTTTTTTAATCAAAGTCTATTTAAGGATTAACTGACGAGTCCTAATTATGAGTAGCGGAACTCATTTGTTCATTGCTACACTCTATTTTCTCCGTCGCAAAAAATTTGAAACGTGAACGTCGAATGCAAAATATTGTCACTCAACGAGAATCGACTACGGACCCTCTTTTTTGTATTCAAAAGCCCGTTCAGGATAAAAATGAAGCGTGTATCGTAGTCTTTCCCCACAAAGCTCCCAAATCTTGGCATAGCCCTGAACGACCTCCATTGTTAGAAACATGCACTGATTCTCGCTCGTCGAGCAAATCTGCTGCCAAATGGGGTTTGAATATTAGGTTGTTCGGAAAGTAATGCGGGTTTCGAGATGCCATGCATTCATGAAATTTTTATACTGATATTTCATTCGAGACCTGAAGCCCTATATATCATTGGCAAGCCTATTGTATCTTCTTTCCTTCAGTGTATTTGAGTTTCAATATGGCTTGCTATTTCGGGGTTTTTATAGATTTGAAATAAAGGTGTCAAGACAGCGATTTTGGCAAGTTTACTTCGATGTGCTGAAACTCTGAGGTAGTGCTTCGTAGACCAGTCGAAATAACACTGAAGGATGGGGCCGAGGAAGCACAATAAAAGCAAAGCACAACATCGGCTCCAACATTTTGGTCTCAATGAATTCCATCGTGAAGGTGAGGGGAGTCATGAGCATGATTCCGCTGGTAACGACACGACTTCCTAAAGGATTCCCTTATAAAAAAAAAAAGAAAGAAGATGGTTCTGGATCAGCTGCAGTACAGCTAGCAGTAGGACTAGGAGTAAGTATGTTGAAAAGATTGTGTCTCATGAAGATAAAGGGGGGTGCAAAAGCTGAGCAGAATGGCACCGCATTGGCTACCCGATGCAGCAGCAAAACCGTATTCCTAAGGTGTCGTTTCCACCCATTTTACGTAACGAAAACCACGAATATTAGGAAAGCATTGCAATCTGAAATGGAAAATGGACTGTTCACGAATATAGCAAGCCATCCCTTCACAAGCTGGACCGCGATGAATCTTCAAAAAGTTATCTAAAGCCGAAATTGTAGTTGTGAGTTGAACATTCGGCGGTCTCCCACGGGGCTGATGCACCACACCTCTTGGGAACCAGGTGAATTTGACACAACACCAATGTCTCTCCAGCGTACCGATGAGATGCTCTAGAAACACCAACTTCGTCAACCGAGAGAAATGAAACAACCCTCCTTCATGGTGGCGCTCAGCCACATGTCCCATAAACGACCTCGCAAAGATTGGACAAACTGGCATACGAAGCTTTGCTCAACACGTCGTACTCATTGGACCTCTCGCTCACCAATAACACTTTTTCCAACCATCCCGACAGCTTCTTGAGCAAGAAATACTTCAGTGTTCAAAGTGATCTGGAAACGACGTTCGATGATTTCATCGCCTACAGAAGCGCTCATTGTCACATGGGCGGGACAGTTGAGTGTGCATCTTGTTAAGAAAAATATGTAGTTGAATAGTTTTTGTTACGATCGAAAATGTTGAATTTGGGTGGAGATATGCTTTTCTTAAAAATAGAGGGTTGTAAACCCGCATTACTTTCCGAACAACCTAATACAAGGAAAGTTTTCGTTTTATCGTTTTTTTTTGTGGTTCTCGATCATCGATCAGAACTAAGCCACTCTTTTGTTGTCCTAGCACACCAATTGAGTACAAAGAATAAATAAAAATGTATGTAATGTAATGTAAAAATGTAAATAAATAAAAATAAAAAAGGAAACATCCAGTGTGACTGTGGAGAGTGGAAACCTAAAGCCTTTCGGGCACAACGATCACCGTCATTTATTCACAAGGAGGGGGGGCGGGGGGGGCAGCGAATCCCGGGCTTCACCTGATATTCTTCAAGTCTGATAATGTTTTTTTACATACTTTTTATTACTCTTACCTACTTTTTTATATATTATTGATTTTTTAACCCCCTGATAATATCAGCTGAACTTAACATGAAGGAATATGAACGTTAACGTCTCCAAGAGAACAAAACTACGCCGGTTTTCTAAAAAAAAAGCACAGCAATCCTTTCGATGAGTAAGATGGAGTTGAATTCGTCAAAGGTTGCAGAATGCGGCCGGCATCAAAGACAATCGCTCGCTAAATTTCCGCTTTCAGCAGCATTCGAACTGATATCAAACTCTATTTCTGTTCCAAAACAGCTCAGATATCCACAAAAGTGAAAGTGCGGCATGGCACAGGGTCGTGGTTAGGAAGGACTTCCGGCTGGAAAAAACTTGATCCTGAAAAGCTTCAGGAGATTGGGAATAATAAAACGGTGGCATTAGACTGTTAGGTGATGAAGCTCATTTGAGGCGAGGAGTTTTCTGAATGGGTACTGCTTGATGCTACATTCACAACTTTAATCCAGGTTTTTCGAAAAGCCGTAAAAATGGATAGGGACAGGTATGAGAAACCCAGCTTACAAGGTAGCTCAACCTGGACGAGCCAAAATTGAAAATCCGATAATAGTTCAGAGAAAGTTTTAAGACCGGAAAAATTGAATGAAGCTTGAAAAAGTAGGAGGGGATCACTAAGAAAACGCGTGTCAAATAAAACGACATTCGTACAGAGCCCGTAATCGCTGAGTCTCCGGTAGCTCGCCCGAAATTATTTTTAACTTATTTATATTTTCAGCTTATTAACGCAAACTTCACATGCATGGAACTTCCCGCGATAAATGCGAGAAAGATAAAAATGAAAATTTCCAATCTAGAAAATCGGGCGATGCATTTTATTTGCGAGAAAGCCGTTCTGTAGTTATCGGATGAGGTCGACACGTCAGTGATTTGGTGTGACCACCTGGTCGGCTGACTTCCCAGCCGGCACCATTAGGTGAACACAACGGTTGACAGGAAAATTTCTCGACTGGGGGTCGTAATTTGCTCCGATGAGATGGGGGGGGTCGTAATCACAAGGTTCATCAACAGGCACACCGGTGCTGCTGCCGCTCATTCGCTGTCATTATTAATTTCACAAGTGTGTTAGTTAGCCGTAATGCTCATAACATCTTACATCTATCTAGAATTGAAATTTAAATCGAAGGTGCTTGGTGATTTGGTTCGTAGTGATTAGTATGGAAACATGGGAGGAGACGCGTCGCGTGCAGAAGAATCGCAGGGAATAGGCAGCGAATATGATATTTACTGTAAATTAATGTACACGCTTTAAGAACTTAGAGGAGGAACAGTATATTGGTAGGAAGGTAAAAACGGGGAATTCGCAGCTTTTGGCATAGTCAAATACTGCAGCCGCAAATGTGTCATTCATCGGAACAGGTCGGAAAGGAAACGTTAATAAAGGAATGATCATACTATACTATGACCATAAGAGTTATTCTGATTAATTGAGACTAGAAACACCTTCCGGCCTGCACAAGTAGTTGTCGTGTAGACAAAACACCTTTCAAATGACTCCGAGTGGGGTCACTGCATGGCGCATACCAGAACGGAATGGATCTGCGCCAAGTGCATCATTTTCAATTTACTCCATCGAACTGACGTGTACAGAAGCATTTTGAAGGTGTTCAAAGAAGTTCCCTACTACGGCGAGGGAGAATAGAGTTTTCGAGTGGCTTCGAAAATTTCCTTCGACATTTCCTCGACGCAAATTTCTCGCGAACTAGAGAATGTTTCGAACAACCGCAAACTTTCGAAAGCGCAAATCTTCTAGTTCACAACGGTCTCCGATTTTCAAAAGATTGCCAATGAACAAAGTTACAGTCTTCCAAAGAGTGAAAACTCGCATGTAAATTTCAATTTCCTCGACAATTCCTCGACGTCTCCCACTCTCGAGAATAGGCGTGCTTAGAAAAACGCTCAGCACAATTTAGAAACTAGAAAGTCATGCATTCAGATACTGTCTTCATTTTCTAAAATGGTTGTGGCTGAAGAAAGTTGTAGTTCCTTCAAAGAGGGGGTGCATTTCCCCACGTTTTCAGATCCAGTTCATCGAAAAGACTAGCTTGTGCAAAGTTATGTTCAGGATTCGAACTGCGGATCATTCGCGTGGCACCGTCGCTGCCTCCCTCCTGTACATCTAAAAATAACATTTTTCATTATGAAACGGAGAGTAAAAAGGGTCGTATCGGAGTCTCTGATGGGGGGGGGGGTCGTAAAGAGGCGGCTATTTCCTCGACACGATTTTCATCCTGCAAGCGGAGTCCTCAGGATGTTGAACGAACGCGCGGACCACCGCATCAAGTGGTCAAATTTCTCTCCAAAGTCTTGCGCGAACGAAAAGCTAGGGCTAATTTT
>MU872342.1:0-15178 GCA_036418205.1 Ostertagia ostertagi | reverse complement strand
AGCGAAACGACGGTTTGCTACGGAAAGTTGTATTACATTTCGTCGATTGAACAAAAA
The DNA here is from genome assembly GCA_036418205.1 of Ostertagia ostertagi. Lineage (NCBI taxonomy): Eukaryota > Metazoa > Nematoda > Chromadorea > Rhabditida > Trichostrongylidae > Ostertagia > Ostertagia ostertagi. Next base: position 15,121 of record MU872342.1, on the reverse strand, counting down.
TTAGGGGCGGTATTGTATTAGCGTCTCACAGCGAATCCGTGGCCTACTCATCTACAATACAGTACTGTTACGATTGAAGTGTGGAAAAATTTTAGTGAAGTAAAAAAAATTGTCAAAATTTCTGCTATGTCGTATAAGTTTTGCAACGGCCGTTTTTTCAATTTTTTGATCCTAGATTTCTGGAATTTGACAAAACTGCTTGAAGATTCTCTTTTGTAGGTTTCTTTACACGCTGAATCGAATGGCATTAGCCATTTTTGTGCTTAGTTTCTCGCAAATTCAGAAACCCAAAATTTGGGGTATGTCGTATAGTTTTGCAACGGAGTGTATTACATTAATAATACACCGTTCACTAGTAGGATTTCAGTCTTGACGCTCATTGTGAAACTATCACGAAAAAAGGCAACTTTGATTATTTACAACTTATTCAGAGTTTCACGAGGAAAGTGCTAAGTGTTGGGTTTTACGCATGATCAGATCCATCTAGCGAAATCAGGAACAAAAACTTCTGCTTAACGTCATTGCAGTCAAGACGGAAGCGAAATGATTTGCTAGTACCCCATAATCTTCTCCTGGGTAAAGAAAAGCGAGGAACTAAATCAACTGGAGGTGGTAGTTTCAAATTGGATGTGAGTAGAGCTAGTCAGGTAGCTGGAATTGTAGACGTCATTTTTCCCTACATGGAGTGGTTCCCTTATCCGATAACTTATGAAAAAAAGACACCTTCGCTATCGTCTCACGTCGCCTTCAAGGAATATAAGACGGCTGCTTGGGCCCGTGAGCCTTTGTTCCCTGCTTCTTCTCTCAGATGGCATTTTCCTTTACGCAATTACCCTTTTGCTTGTCATGTTTTAATTATGGGTTTGTTCGTTCTGCTTTCGTGCTTTTTGATGTTGCACAGAACTTGCAGGATTTATGATTATATTTTCTTTTTATGTTTTTCACACGACTGCAGCTCGTGAATGAATAACAATAATAATCATTAGGGGTATAATGGGATGGTGAAACTGACGTTATCCTTTTTGGCTAAACATTAACGACCAACTTTTTCTTTGCGATGCCTATAATACGCTTCTCATTCACATGGAAATACTCGTTTTGTCAGGTTGTTTGACATTTTTTCATGTTTGAGAACTGCGCATATGCATTATAGGATTCGGAGCACAGCACATCCATCACCAGTAACAGAATTACTAATGGAGTACTGGTGCTCGTGAGGTACACGTACGACGTGCTGTCGTCAATGTATAATTTTCCTGTTACATAGAAGGTCAGGGGTCTGTTTTATCAAAACGTTACCTTTTAGTTTCCAGACGCTAACTGTTTTTTCTCACAAATTTTTTGCCGTCATTTCCCACTGCTCACTTATTCAATTGCTATTATAATCACATTTCTTGAATGTATGATGTGGTGAGAAAGATGAATTGTAAAAATATCTTGTGCACTAGATAGTGACTTTCTCACTGATATTGCGGTGCCTGGGAACATTTGCTGTTCACTCAACGACCCATTATTTGTAAGATCTAATCTGAACCACACATACAGTAGCGGTCAAAAGTGTTTGCCGGAACGATCTTCAGTGCGTTATTTTTCTCACTTGAGTAACGTCCTCCAAAGGATTGATACTATACTATGTTTTCTAGTGTTTTTATATCTCAAGTCTTGAAGAATCAGGATGTTCAAAGAAAAAATTTTCGAGGTCACCATTGATTTTTTCTGGCAAAAAAGAGAAAGCACGGAAAACCGTTTCGGCGAACACTTTTGACCGCTACTGTACATACACTGCGTCCCATAATTATAACTCCACCCAAGAATTTCCCAAAATCTCACAAATTTAGATGTTTTAGAAAAAGACTCCAATGTGGCAGTGTGGTAAATACAGGTACGAAATCGCCTGTAAACATCAACTTCCAACTTGAAATCCCAGGAATTTTTTCTAATAATTTTTGTTCAAAAGGCCACTTAGCCGACGTCCCAAAATTATAACTCCACCTCATGTTTTTCTATTATTTTTCACTTCCGTTTCGCCAAACTTTTTTATTGTGCTAACATCCTACTTCTCAAGGGGACAGTATGATAGAAAATGCTGTCTGACTTTTTAAAAGGTCAGGTCGTCGCAAAAACTACCAATTAGGCAATCGCACAAGATTTTGACCAAATTCACGAGGAGCTCGAGAATTTTTTCAGGGATTTTACATGATATGGAGTTGAGAAGAGCTCCAGAGGATCTCCCCTTGCTTTTCGGTAGAAACAAAGGCCGTGTCACAGAAGAAACATCCTTTTTTATGAAGCCGTGCTCTGCCATCAAATCTTCTTCGGAACTTAATGGCTCAACGGAACAATGTTTTTGCTTGCGAATAAGTCCCAAGTTGATTCTCGAGTGGAAAACGTGGAAGGCATCATCTGTGGCAGGAAACCATGGCGAAAATTGAGCCCATTTTCACAGAAAGATGCAACGGAGCCGACTGGAGTAAGGTTCGCTTTTGCTCGATATGTTTTAGCATTTGTTTGTTTTTCTTTTCGTGCTTTTCTCATCCTTAGTAGCTTTTCTCTTCGCGAAGCACTACCAGGAGAAAGAAAATGCCGAAGAGAAAGACAGACAATCAGTAATGAATCGCAAGTAAGAGCGAACCTTACTACAGTCGGCTCGGATGCACCTTTCCGGAAAACTCAGCAAGAATTCCGCCATGGTTTCTTACCACAGATGATGCCTTCCACGTTTTCCACTCGAGAATCAACTTGGGACTTATTCGCAAGCAAAAAACATTGTTCCGTTGAGCCATTAAGTTCCGAAGAAGATTTGATGGCAGAGCACGGCTTCATAAAAAAGGATGTTTCTTCTGTGACACGGCCTTTGTTTCTATCCGAAAAGCAAGGGGAGATCCTTCGTGGGCTCTTCTCATTTCCATATCATGTAAATCCGTCCGAAAAATTCTCGAGCTCCTCGCGAATTTGGTCAAAATCTTGTGCGATTGCCTAATTAGTAGTTTTTGCGACGACCTGACCTTTTAAAAAGTCAGACAGCATTTTCTATCATACTGTCCCCTTGAGAAGTAGGATGTTAGCACAATAAAAAAGTTTGGCGAAACGGAAGTGAAAAATAATAGAAAAACATGAGGTGGAGTTATAATTTTGGGACGTTGGCAAGTGGCCTTTTGAACAAAAATTATTAGAAAAAATTCCTGGGATCTCAAGTTGGAAGTTGATGTTTATAGGCGATTTCGTACCTGTATTTACCACACTGCCACATTGGAGTCTTTTTCTAAAACATCTAAATTTGTGAGATTTTGGGAATTCTTGGGTGGAGTTATAATTATGGGACGCATTGTATAATTGCACGTCTTCAACGAGCGAAATGCCCTACCTATAGTTGATGACTCAGATTTGTAGAGACCTAATGATGCCTAAAGATATCTCTAGATAATACAGATCTTGACATAGAAAGTGAAGCGTAAACAGTCTAGTGAATAAGCATTTATTGAGATATTATTTGAGCGAGATCCGTGTGGTGAGAAGTAGAAGTCGTCGCGTATGTCATAGGTGCAACAGGGAGAGGGCGGTTCCAGTTCGCCGCCTCGTTCGTTGTGGTCGACCAAGTCGTACAGCCTTGTAGCTCCCTCGGGTTGTGTCCATTCCTTGAGGGCATCCGTCTCGCTGCACACTGACGGCCCAGCTGGAAATACACGTTTCTGAAGCATATATCAAATGGATCCGTGCTAAGCTCCAAACAATTAATTCCATCCCTTTACAATATTTATTCTCTTTTTATTTCATGGGGAAATTTAGGTGGTGCCGCAGTTTTATTGTCACTGCCTTTGAAATGTTTGTTACCGTTTCCCCTTTATCCTTCATAATATCAGTGTAGTGCAAAGGTGGTGTAACGTCATCTGCCTCTGCCTCCCATATGGTCTAACGGTCAATTCTTGGACAGAAACCAGCCTAGGCAAACTAAACCTTCCACCCTTCTATGTCGTCGATTAGTAGCTAGCAAATTCACTTAGGGATCCTACTATATATAATTCGCTAAGTATGTCTGTGTGTGTCTGTGTGTTTGTCACGAAATTCATAGCGCGCGCACCAGCAGTCGTCAGGAGTTGATTTCAAGATATGATATAGGGGGTGGGACGGGAACATATTTGGTGGGGGTCAGAAAGTGATAACAACTGATAAGAGCTGATAAAAAGCTGAACGCACACTGCTTCTATTTTTTGCATGACTATTTCTGGAAGTTTTTTGGTGCTTGCTCTACGAGGCATGAATTCTTGGAACATTTCAATTCTTGTCACGAAATGGCGGAAGAAACAATGCGATGAAGGCGTGTTTGTGCTATGACGTCCACCTCAGCGATGTTAGTATTTAAGTCTCTTAAACGTGAGAACATCTGCCTCTCACCTCGGTTTTCACTAGTATACGGTAGACGGTAGTTTAGACTTTGATAGTGCGCACACATTAGTATTTTTAAAACCACTATCCGCTGCTTCTTTACAAATTCTCCGGCCACATATCCGACCGCTTGACCATACACTGGGGAGAAAGGCCAGGTCCACCCATTTTTATCGCCATATTTTTCCTCTGAAGCACTTAGTATGTAGCGGTGTTGCTTGCATATGTGCGTGCACGGAACCGCGCACATTCCAAGCATTACTGCATACCTTGACGGGCTTTTTACAAGCGATGCGAATACCCTCTCAGTCCATTTCATCCATTTATCCTAGCGATTGTGGCTCAGGGCCAGAAGCGCCGAGCCCACTTGCTTCGTCCGTGCATCCGAATTTCATTAAGACCAACAAAGTCATCCATCCATGCGGGGTCGAAGTAAGTTGCCTCAGAAACGTCGCTGAGCAAAAACGGAGTCTGCTCCTCGTATATACCATGGATGGGAGCACTGAGTTGATACCCAGCTTTTGACGAACTCTAAGCTGCGTTTTATCATAACCGTTGTTGTACTTTGAGTTCCCAGGGATAATTACGGAACTCGCTGTCATACCTGTCTATTTTCACTACAAGTGCTTACATAATTTCAATAGACAAACCTCATCGTACCTTACTACTTTGACTTTGTCACCCATTCTTGAAATACTTTTTTCGGAGATGCTGGATGAGAACAATGACGTGAGTACCACCTACTGCTTAGTAGTGCTTTACGATACCTTTAGGGCGACTAAAAGAGCACGTGCGCGATAAAGTCGTTAGCAAGGTAATGAAACCGCCTCAACGTAGCATGTGAACTTTGCCTCTCGCCATTGAAAACTACCCCTTTCCATTGCTCACAGGTGAGTTCTTCTGTTGTACTACTACTACTCTCATGAATATCCGTGGTGACAACAAATAGGTATGGTAATGACTTCCGCGATTATCTCAGGGAAACTGAACCCGTGACGAAGTGCATAGCGGTTTTGAATAAGATGCAGTTTAGGGTTCATTTTAGGAGGTTCTGGTATACTTCACCCCACTCCTTATCCGTATTCAGTGCTTAGTTCTTATTAGTGTTTCACGCCTTCATCTTCCTTCTTGAAACACCATAACGACTGGAACTAGGGCATTTCGTGGCCCTGCTTTACAACAAACTTCATCTCCAACCACTTCCTTGTTCAGCTTTTAGCAACGTAACACGAATTTAGCTTTTTTTGTGAAACTCGGTGCTTCGAATTCGTAGCTCTTTTCCACACGGACTTGATCTCCTCTCTGCTCCAATCCCATTCCACATCATTATAATGGTCCGATCTTAGCGCTCAACTTCTTTTGGAAGTGGATTCTATGTAGCTGTGGTTTGTACTGAAACCTTGGTGACGGTACCTGAACAACGGGTTAAGGAAGGATTCCACCGTAAGGTCGAGGTCGAGGAGAGTCGCATCAGTGCTGGAGTCAAGCGGGCAGAAAATGTGCGTATAACTTCGTATAATGTATGCTGAGATCGTTTCTTACGGGTTTTTCTTAATCTTTGCACCACTAATCACCCTAACCTTGATTTTTGATGGGCTGCCTTTTCATCGTAAACTTCGCCTTTCAGCTGAGTTGGCATGAAGGAGTTAGTCCTAACTTGATTACGACAGAACCAATTATATAATCCCAACGTGATTACAAAGAACCCTGAAGCTACAAAATTACTCGCAGCATCTCGAATGTTCAGCCTGCCTCAAGGGCAGGTGTTCTTGGCTGATTGAATGGAAGGGCACTAGGACAAACCGTGATGAAGCGTTCTATTAAAGTCAACAGAGTGATTTTGTTTGCATAGTGGCCATTTTAGGCAGCACTTTTGTTACCATAAATAGCATCGTCTAGTTACGACCTCAATTCGGCTGAAAGTAATGGGTCTTAAGAGATGACCAAGCCATTACTCTGCAAGAGTTCTTCTTTTAGGCTGAGAGCTAGATGAGCGTCTTGAATGTGAACCACGAAACACAACCGGACGCTGCGCATTCAGCTTCTCATTTCAATGCTCAGCAACAATTCCGGATAAAATTTCTCGGGGGCGGGGGGTCGTTATACCACTTTCAATCGCCATCTTACAATTTTGTCATCGTATCGCTTTCCGGGTAACTAGCTATCGGATAACGGAATTGTAGATGGCGATTGTTGAGTGGCTAACGAAAACGGAAACAAAGAGGAAACACGCAGAAGACTTCCCTCTTCTTCCAAAACTAAGGAGAGTGCGAGGCGGACGAGCTGTTCGACCTGAGCTTGTCCGCGCCGACTATTTAAAGGCCTCGTGCTGAACCGACATGTGCGCAATACCAAACAAGCAATAACCCCAAGCAAGCACTACAAAGAGTGAAGTTGCGATAAGTTAAACGATTTAGGGCAAGTAAAACAGACAAAAGAGTAGCCCGAACCTACAAAACGTCGGACAGTTCCACACGTATGTCGCGCCAGGGTCGCACGCAGCCAGCTCGCAAGTTGCGACAAGGAACGCAGGCAGCAATGACGGATCTCCTCGTACAAGTGGGCGCGAAAGTGGCGCTCGGCACATATCCAGGTCCTAAGACTGTGTCCTAAGGTTCGTTCTTGTTTAGGCGACACCTCTCTACTGTCCTTGGCTATATCACGCATCTTTTTCACCCTACTAGCAGCTAACTGGGGCTGTTGCGTTACGGATCATGAATTACATCGCGTTGTTTGAAGTTGTTGTTATTCTTAGCGTAGTAGGTTCAGCCGCCAGTTGCATTCCAATTGATACTCGATACACTTCTATGTGGTTGACGCACTTCTTTTCTTTTAGGTAAATTTCAATGTTCCTTCACGATATAGCAATCGTACATGCTTACGTGTTCGCTCGTGCCAATTGTCGCTACTCCTACAATTTCATTATTGTGTTGCACTTTTGGGGACGATTGCTGAGATCTCTGAATGAACAGGACAGTCAAAGAACGTATCAGCTGTACTTGAAATAGCTCGACCTATGAGGGAATGTAATTCTTGGAAACAATGTGAAAGCTCCGGGCCCAAATAACTTGTTAGTGCTATCTTAGCGAAGATAGTTAGCCCTGTCCACTGTTACCGTGATAACCATGAAACATTGGGCGTTGACTTAAAGGCGGAGTTTGCGATGAAAAAGGAGCCCATTAGAAATCAAGGTAGAGGTGGTAGTGGTGAAGAAACGCATGAGAAGCGGCTTAGAACCTGAGAAGTGGACCCCTTCCCTGCCCGATGATTGATGCGACTGTCAACGCTCACTTTGCGAAATGACTGTGGTTCGACGGTGAGAGAGTGGGCGTGCCGCGGCGCGAGCGGTACTAGGATGGCCCTGTTAGGCCGCTGGGGGCACTGTTCGCTGCAAAACCCTTCGTTCCGCACCTTTAGAGGGCCCGCCTACCTTTCGATTTGGTATATTATCCCTTCTTCGACCTTCGGCCTTAGCAGGGAATCCTCCTTCGAACTGCTGTCTTTGCCGTAGTCGTAATGGTCGCTAGGTTAGTTTGTCCTGGAAGAGGTTAGGGAGGGAAAATCTTTCTGATCTCACAGGTTTATCTGAATTCATCACTACTTTCTTTTAAGCCACACACGAAATAGAGCGATAAAAGCGCTAAGGTTTTGCCAATGATTCTGAAACCGAAATGACCGCCACTCTCACTGCTTGCGGTGCAACGGTCCAGGCCTCCCATCGAATGCTCATCGATTGTGATTTTTGTAAATTTGTTTCTAGTCGGAAACTGAATTCCTCTTGCGTGAAACTTTGTACGCTGCCTCCAGTGATCACAACTGACGTATTCGTGTCCAGAAAGAATGCAACGAATTTTCCGTGAACGATTCCTTCAATCTCGCCCAGAGTAACTTCCATGATCACTTTCACTTCTCCTTGTCATCAGCTATTTTTGGCGACAATGTTACATGCTGAACAGAAGTATTCACGGGTTCTGCGCCTTTTTTGCTTGAAGGAGTGTTCGGCAGGAGTATATCGAGCTTGTGAGCAATCCTCTGTCAGAACAATTTGATTCTCCCTCTTGAAAGCGAACTTCGCCCTTAAGCAGGTTCGTCTTATAGCTTTGTTCGGAGTGATTCTGGCGAGTGAGCTCACTCTTACGACAATGTTAAACTCATTTCGAATGTTCGCCGTGATCCACTCCACAACAACTTCATTACTTCCATTATGAGATGTATGTGGGGTGGAAACCGTTGCATTTGGAATAGACACGCAGCTGGTGCTCTTCATTTGAAATTTCCTCTACCCACTCGACTCGGTCTCTTGTTCATTTTGAACAACAGGGAAGCGTGAGTTTATTACATTTGTCACCCACTCTCTCAATGAGATTCGGGCAATGACACTCACGCCTCCAAATGGATGCATCGCTCTTAAGATCCAGACAAAAAACTCGAAGGCTCTCGTCAGGAAGCGAGTCCAGCCCGTTCAGAGGAAACCTGCTCTAGAAACTGCAAAACTAGAGAAGTGCTCATGCTGATTCTGCTTCCGCAACTTTACTTTTGTCCTTATAGAGTGTTTACTCAGTGAACTTATACATAGAGTTTAACTTAGCAATCCAATAATAATTGCATGGCAGACTTCTCTCGGTGAGAGCCTTTCATGATTTTTAGAGTATTTCTGTTACATTTTGTATGATCACCAAGATGAGTAACCGGTGTGTCATTGCTGTGAACCAGAACGTTTAGCTAACTGGTTCGGTCAACATTTTTTTTTGAGACAATTTCGTTCGCTTATCAAATTTCCTTGGGACCCTTGAGTCTTCGTGATGAACTGCCTTAGTTGACCATCCTACGAATTTAGGTGAAACTCCAGTTCGGGGGGGGGGGCACTCCATTTTTTCTCCAATACTCAAGATAAGGATTAGAGGGCTCACGACACGTAATCGACTCATTTAAAGTAGACTTCTGATAAATATTGGTGTAATGGGTGAGAAACCCTGAAACGTTTTCACATTTCCGCCTGCCATGACCCAAGGGAACGGTCCTGGACCAGGAGAAAGGACACCTCCGCAAAGGGCTAAGGGTGCAGGAGCTCCAGGGTGGATCACCTGTGCAGAAAAGTGGATGGGATGTGGGCAGGTAGTGTGGAATGTAGGACATCCACCGGTCCTTATCAAAAGTACGCTCGAAATGAGTCGTTCACTTATTATCTTATCCGTAGTGTTCGATAGCCCAAAGAACTGCTCTCTAGTACTACGGATAAGATAGCAATGGAGTGGCCCCCCCGAACTGGAGTTTCACCATGATTTGTATGAGCTTCCATAAAGGCACATCAAGGTAGGAGTCGTCAGAACGTTTTCTCAGGGTTATAGAATAGAGCCTTGGAGAACAATCCCAGTTGTGGTACTCTCGTCCATGGAATCGCTCGACAAGAGCGCTAGGGCCTCGCAAAGCTAGCTGCAGCGGCTTCAATGTTCCCGTCCGCAGCAAATGCTGTGCTCTCTCACCTTACACCCTCCTGTCCGCGCTTAGTCTCTCATTGCTCATCTGCTCTCACAGCCGATTACAAAGGTAACAAGCCATTTTCCTGAGCGTTTTCGACAGTTTCTTTTCCTTTGCTGCCGGCCCATTTCACACCACATTTGTTTTCATGTGCAAGAATCAAGTCAGTTTGTTCCTGGGGTATGCCCTTCAAACGCTATTATTTTCCTGTAGTTACAGATAAGAGCTGTAAAACTACATATCCCTTCCAAAGGAGCGGGTTTTCTTCTGATGTGAACCAAGGCGCTCGTGAGCTGAAAATAACTTTTCTGCTATTATCACCCGCTTTCGCGAGCTATTCATTAAAAGTTATTTGCAAACTCGATGTTTGGCAGAAACGTCGAAGGCTATAGTATTGGCTGAGATTCAGCACACACTCAGCAAAACAACACAATCATCACTGAACGTTCGCTTCGGTTTCATTTTATGGGCAACATTGGCATCCATTCACTCTCGGTCTCAATCAGTGTATATGCTTCTAGCGGTTTTTTTTTACAATTGAGTCTTTATCTAAAGAGCCCTTTCAATAGACCAGGTTGAGTCTGTGAACCGAGACGAACCAGCCTTCCGTGGAGCAGAAGTTAGCTAGCACCGGCCTATGTAAGAATTAGGTTCAGTTATTGGGGTGACTTTCAGAGTACCTCATCGCCTTAGCATCTGGAAACCACTAAGCGCCAGCAATCAAGAAGTGCAGATCACCTTTATACTGGATCAGTCACAGATTATAACCCCGAACGATCGCGAAATTATACGGACCGACACGGGTGAGATGATCTTGGCTGCGGCAACCGTGCGCTGTATGATGTCGAAATTTACGGACCCCTCCTTCACTATGGGGTGTTGTCAGCTCCCTCATCTCAACCCACATCCCCCCCCCCCTTATTTGCAACTCTGCACCCCGAAAACCTCTCTGCCCATGAAAGCGATAAAACGCTTCCCAATCATTTCAAGAAAAAGCACACTTCTTGCGCACACTAATGCTGAATATCAACGATTCTCTTCAAATGACGCTCGATTAGCTAAACCAAAATTTGAAATTCACAAACTATCATCTCTCTGAATATCATTTAAAGTTCCGTGAAAATTAAACTCTTCTTCAAAAAATTTTCCCGTTGTTCCTTTTTTAGTAAAGTCTGAGTGTGTCCTACAAAGGCACAAATCTCATAATATTGTTGCCATATAAGTGTTATTTCTGGATCTACATAAAATATATTGCATTATTCAGTTCTCGACACCGTTAAACACAATAGGGAATTTTAACGCTTGTTGTGCAGCTTTGCCATATCCTTAAGCAGAGGCTAGTTTTTCCCCCCCCGTTTTTCGGAGATTAGCCATTTTTGCGCCAGCACGGCAACACAAGGAGGTCTTTCAGGGTGTGCCAAGCTTTTTCAAAACGGTCTTTGCTGATGATAGAGGCACATGCGGGAACCACAGAACCATGGTTAATTTTTCCTGAACGGCCCTCTGAATACCAGAAAAGGGGGTCCCTAGTCACACCTTTTTCACCAGTTTTTCAATCAAAGTCTATTTGTAAGGGTTACTGACGTTCCTAATCATGAATTTGGTACTAAAATTAAATACCTTTAACTCCATTTTGTCGCATAGTTTGGAAACGTCACAAGGTTGACTTATTTTCACGACAATGCAAAAACTTGTCACCACGAGGAATCGAACTAGGGACCCCTTTTCTGGTATTCAGAGAGCCGTTCAGGAAAAATGAACCATGCTTCTGTGGTCCCCATATGTGCCCCAATGTCATGCAAGAAACCATTTTGAAAAGCTTGGCACACCCTGAAACGACCTTCCCTTGTTAGATCCCCAGAGTCATACTCGGGATCGTTTCTCTTTCACAACTTCCGCGTGACTAGGACAAACAGCATTAAAATGGAGTGTGGACAAATCAATACTTGAATATTTCCAAAGCTGGGGGAAGTGGTAATGGCGTGGAAGAAAATTGTGCAACATTTATATTGCCACAACCTAATATTAGTGGACCAAAATTCTCTTCCGAGTCTTGGGAGGCCAAATCGCTTTAGTGGCTCACCTTTCTTGTTCTTTGGTTTCATCAATATCAGCTTTTTTCTAGAACAATATTTCTGCTCATGAACAATCTAATGCGAACCTTTTTGCAGTAGTTATTCCTGCTTCAAGTGCGCGACGCATTCGTCTGTGGTCAGGAAGTGCGGAAAGCATTTGAAGGTGTATTCCGCTCTCCGAATGATAGAGGACCATTCTGATCGCAATCGCGCACTGATGCATGGCTTACGATAGAGCTCCGATCCAGTTTCACTCCAATCTACTTAAAGGAATCTTCCGCGGAAAAAAGCTCCGCCTCCATTACCACAGAAAACGATACCCCTTAGGCCCCTAGCCTCATGAGCATAGCAAAAAGAACGGAACATAAGCGTTAGTTTCGATAATACTAATCCTACACACAAGACAAAATGATCACTCTTTCCGTGGAAGATTCCTTTAAGGTATCGTTTTCTGTGGTAATGAGGGCGGAGCTTTTTCCGTGGAAGATTCCTTTAACAGATATTCAATCGCTACCGGTGGCAATTTATATGAGTAATACTTTTTCTTCCCGTTAAAAATGGGACCAAGCCTCAAACAGGTGAGGAGAGATTTTTGGGTGCAGTGGGCGGTTCTCATTCTCCCCGAAGTTCCTGCCCTCTTCTAGGCTCAATCTTAAAGGATGTCCCCGTACATTGCCATAGCTACAATATTCATGTACAGCAAGAACGAAGAAGTAGGTTAATGAACCTTGAAAGGATACATTTTATAATATTTTTCCCACTTATTTAGGGTTTTCTATAGCGTTGTAAATCATCTCCGCATTGCCAACTATAAGGAACTCATGACGAAGGCTTTCCTCCGCAAACCTTTGCGGATATGGCACCTCATACCCCGTTGATGCTCGCACAACGGGCGCTTGATTCTGCTTATATGGCACTGACGACTTCCCCCTCAGACCATGCGCGTGGTAAGTATTCATCCTTGGATAGGTAGGAAAAATATAGGCTCAAAAACCTTCCACTTCTGAGAGAAGGATGAATGAATGGTGAGCGTGACTGCTTCATGGCAATACACATTCTTAACCTGTGAATTCTGCAGCTAATTATGCTATTCACAAACCATAGCGCTGTTTTTCAGCGAGGATTTTGATCCGCGTAATCTCACACAATGTGTCATGTTGCGTCTTGATGTTTCAACAGCCGTCCTCTAATGACCGTAATCAGTCAAACTAGGGATAACCGAGACCAAGGCGGGTGGCCCACGGCGCCGCTTTCACATTGCAGCGTTTTTCTTAGACTCTCTCATCTACTTGTCTCTATACTTCAGCATTTAATTGAACACGATTTGGACAGCCCTTGGAACATTGGATTCTGTGATGCTTAGGTGGGTAACCTTTCTAGGTTATTTCAAAATTTATCTTGAACATTTCCAACTCAGAAACTTCAGCACTGCTGTTCTGGTGATGTTCTTTTGCCAACAAGGAGGATGGGTAGGACTTCCAGCTGCCAGATTTGTTAATAGACTCAAACTTCCTTGTCTGTAGTAAACTCTAAGTCTATATTAACTCTACTTCCTTACTACAAATGACATCAGAGTGATGCTCTGTAGCTCCTGCAGTGAAGGACTGGACATTTGCGGATAAGTGTCAGGTCGAAAGGTCAGGTTCCTGATAAATCTCCCATCAATATTTTATTGGCACACAGAAAACACCATAATCTCCTGACAGGGCTTCTCTGTTTTTTGGCGCTGAGACTGAGCACTGATGTTCTTCTTAGCGTGCGAGGAGACTGAGCACTGAATTTTTTTTTCAATATTTTTCTTCAAACATCGACTGCAGGATCCCCTGCTAAGAAGAAAGGAAGTTTTTTATCTAGAACAAGGTGCAGAACAATCAAGCGGGTTTGGCACGAGCCGAGGCTCGAGTTGTCGTATTTCATAGCGCTATATCTCATGCGGGGCACCTGTTGTCTGTTGTCTGTTTGTTTTCCTTTCTTTTTGCCCTTTGATTTCTTGATAGATGCTTTTTTTCATTTGTGAAACACTACCTGGCAATTTATTATTTATTTATTTATTTATTTATTTACAAGCGTTGAAAGCTTTGAAAAATTACCAGATTCTTTAGGCGTTTATAATGAAACGAGCTTCCTTCTACCGTATTTCGCTAAAATGGTCATTTAGTCGCATTACGCGTTCCACTTCCTCTAGCACGTTGGGGACACAGCGATTTGTCGCCTACTCACTTGAAACCGCGGAATTTTTCCTAGTATTCGAAGGGTTTCAAGGAAGTTTCCGTAACCAGTACGAAAACCACGTTGAAATTCGTAAATGGGAGTAAATTCGGTTGTCATTGACCCCTCACCACGAAATAGTAAGCGTTACCCAAAAAGAGAAGATAATTAAAAAATCTTGAAAGTGCCCTTGGGCAGGGTGAATAACGGCCCAGTATTCTTCGAGAGCGGATCATACTTGTCCTGGAGAAAGGAGAGGAAGAGCCGTCTCTGGGGTTTTCAGGGCCTGGACGGGGACAGAGGATGAATTATAGCGGCGTAGGAAGTGAAATCGCTGTTTCAGCTGTCGAATACACCTTTTTCCTGCTCGACGGCATATTCGGAGGACTTTCGCTGAAATGCCAGGTGAGAAAGCATGCGCCATCGAAAAGAAGGAAATTGTAGGGCTGGGGAGGGGGAGCAACAGGGAAGGCAGTAGAGGGGTGTAATAAAGCTGCGACTTGACGCCATTTTCGTCCTGCTCTCAGTAAAGCTCTTATTGTTGAAAATATGCACAGACCACTGCCTTCTTAGCAGCCGCCTACTCCTATTTTTCCTTTGCCATTTCGACTGATATGAAAAGGTATTTTGAGGGCAGACAGACAGGCAGACAGGCTCGCACAAAAAGTAAGTGGATTATGTAACGGGGCTGCAATGAAAACAGTCGTCCTCTGGTAACTTAATAAAGTGCGTTGTGAAAAGTGAGGCTCTCAAGCCATTCATACCTCAAGAATTTACCACCAATATCCAATCAATTAACTTATTTCTCCACGCGTATGCGCTTTATTTAGCGCATTCAAGACGAAACGGAGCAATGTCTTGTTTCAGTCACCAGTACTGCCAATTTTGATTTCGAGAAATTTTACCTACACTGACTGCCCTTCTAAGTCCACACTTCTTTGCTGTAACGGAGAAAATGGGCTGAACTTAGCCTTAAA
>MU872341.1:15119-31061 GCA_036418205.1 Ostertagia ostertagi | reverse complement strand
AGTACAGCGGACTACACCTCATTACAAATGGCCGGACTGACCAGTTGAGCATTCCTCGTAAGCTAACATGCCGTACTTATAATCAATACACATTGTTGGCGCATTTAGCCAGCTCAATAATTATGCGCCGGAAGGCACCCTCGATACATCAATCGTCGCAAGGAACCTTCCTATCCCATTTACTCATTTTCATGATACTTACCGTTCCCTCCAGTCAGCCAGCTGATACTTCTTATTCAATGTTATATCGCAGTAATGGTGCACTAGATAACGTAAGTTGAATTTTTGCATTTCGAGTCGGCGCATTGCTCTTCCAGTGTCGAACATATTCACTACATAGATCCCGAAATCCCTCTGAAGCCACTCAATATCGTGCTCACTTCCATGAAAAACCTGTAATAAATACTAGGTTTGCACAACTACTGCAATATACAATTTAGTAACGTGATGTGATCACCTTTAAAATTCTAGGATTAGTAAAGGGATCATTGAGGATGTGCATATCGTTCCATAATGGGAACGGATCGATAACGTAGTCTTCAGTCCTTGTAGAAATTTGCATGAGGCACGTTAACCCAAGGTAACTGCGGAAATCGTGATGCTGAAATTAGGCGGTGAAGGTGCTGTCCACCTCAGACAAAGTGTTATACGTACCTCCAAGTCCACAGCGAACTCTTGACTGTTATTCAACACATCCCTCAACCGTTCTAGATCTTCCTTTGTTTTGATCATTGACGCAGAGGTTCCTTGGATATCTACAGGCTCCTGTAGAATCAGTATTATATCATACAGAAAAAGAAAAAAGTTAAATAATGAAAGCATTGTAATTAAAAATATTTAATGAAGGGAGACAATCGGGTAAATAGTTTGACTTCCGTTCCGCACATACCCTTCGACCAAAGCCAGCTAGTAATTATATCCTCTCTGTGCTTTTCAGAAAGGATGACGAAAAAGGCGCTATCGCAAGATACGGGGCATTGTGGTGGCAGTGCATTTGAAATCGCGTAAAACATGTCCTTTTTGTTGAAAACGGGACCAAGCCTTAGGCGGGGGAGGAGAGACTCCAGGGTGCGTCAGCCATTTTCATTTCCCGAGAATCCTGCCCCTTTCTGGGCTTAGTCCTAGAGGATCTCCTGTATATTGCGATAGCGTCCAAAAAAATATTCGTATGAACATATTTCACTACACATGATTAGAAAAGGGTGGTTTGGAAAACAGACGAAAAGTTATAATTATTTCAATCATAACCCAATTCCGCCAAAATCGCGAGAACGAAGACGTATGTCACCCTCAAAAGGAACTAGAACATGCTTCTCTCAATATTGTGAATATATTAATTTGTATAATTATCCATTATTTTGACAGAAGTCAAATTGGTTCGTTATCAGACTTACTATAGGATCCTGCGATTCCATTTGATTGCTGGGCACAACAAAATTTTGATATTTCTTGCTGGTACGGATGTGCAACGTCAGCCTCGTAATCCGAAGACAGATCACTGAAAAGGCAAATATAAAAAATGAGCCATCTCAACAGTCTACAGGTAAAAAGTAAGCTCTTACCCCTGTCCTGCAGTATTAGCCGAACTTTCATCGATAATAGTCATTCCTGAGGTTTCCTTCCTCGGTAAGGCATTATGCTTGGTTTTCAGCTTCGGAACAAACGGATTTGTAGAATTATCAATAGCTGACTCGAATCCGTATTCTTTTTGTGGCTTCACTTTCACGTTCTGAATTTCTTGCAATCAGTCTATCGTGAAAACCCGAGGAATAAAAGTAGTCAGGGCCAAATCAGTTTCCACTGCGAGCATGGTTGGTATCGATGTCGTCCGAGGCAAATGATGGATCCGATCAACAAGAAGCGATAGAGCCGATCGCGGTGTGATATATTAGTCTACTCTAATCAGGTTGAACTACAAAACGGAATTGGCAAAACTAATGATCCGCGACCCTGAAGGACATGACTAGAAAGTTCCCACGTAGCGTGGCTAATTTTCGCTCGCCTCTTGAGCTGTATCGTAACGCCCAACCGGAACTGCCTCACTGCAAGGAGTCGCATCAGTACCAGTGGATCAGAAGCATGTATCCGCTCTTGAAACCTTGCTTCTGCTTCAGCTTCTGAAGAAAAAAAAACTAGATGAGTCAGAAAAAGGATCTTGAAGCTACAGTACTTTTCCGTTTAGTAGATTCAGCTCCAATTATAGTCTTTGGCACTTCAACGTCATCACGACCACCACGATCTAACTCGTCCATGACGATTCCCCTAGAATATCGTACACCTAATAAGCCACCATGAAGACTAAGCCGCCCATATAGAGAAATCCTCTAAACCACTCTCTCCACTACGTGTATCGTCAGACCGTAGCGGAACCCTATTCGCAGGATATTCTCAATTCTCACAATTCAACTTTTATGGCCACCTTGGTCGGACACCAGTATTGCGCAATGTAGGACTATCAAGCCCTAAAAAACGAGATAACAAGAAGTTAACAAAAAAAAGAAACAAAAAAAGCAAAAGGATAGGAAAAACCAAATTATTACTAAATCATTACAAGATCTAAATTACTTACAGCAAGCGTATTCTTGTTTCTTGCTGCTCCATAAAAGCGGTGAAAGCACTGAATGAATTACATAATTCAAAATCATCGCCACGTCTTGGAAGATCAGTGGCTGCACGTACAAGGAATGCTGCTTTCTGCATGACGTCCTGATTATATATGAGCATTTTATCGTAGCATTAACCAGATTTAGAACATTTAAAATGTGTGCGGACCATGAGTTTTCTAATTTCGAATGGTTGAAAAAATAGTTCTTGTACAGCTAATAATATTTTCATTGCAGTTGATTGTTCTCCTACTGGCCGATGTCAGACTTTGCGATTGGAGCGACTGTGCACAAAATTGCAAGGAGCCCGACGGATCCCGCTTGAGCGATTGCCCAGGTCGCTGCGAGCGAACGAGGGAAGATTTCAACCACATACCCTCGAACCGACCAACGATAATTCGGCGCCCACCAGCTCGTAATCTCCATCGCTCCGCAGCTCCCTGCACAGACGCCAAGGCAACTATTCGGATAGTATCGCAGTGCGAGCGACGGGAGATTTACGAGCTGGGCGCCGAATTATCGTTGGTCGGCCGTGTAAATCTCCCGTCGCTCGCAGCGATGGATCGCTCAAGCGATCCGTCGCTCCTGCAATTTGTGCACAATCGCTCCAATCGCAAAGTCTGACATCGGCCACTCATACTAGCTGAAGGCAAAGTTTTGACCTGAAGCGACAGTGGCGATAAATGTGCGGTTGGCGCTAAAGATCAGCAATAATAAACATCAAATCGCTAGGGTGCTGGCTTTCGTCACTTCGGTTGTGAAGGGAAACTGGGGCCGTATGCTGAATGTTGGGTAGGGGACGGGGATGGGTGAACGTTGGGGAGGTTCGTCGCAGGACCCTTCTGGGCAGCTGTCGCACCTTCAATATTGCAGCTCTGTTTGTATTCTTTCATCGCTGCTTTTGGTATGAAGAAAGATATTTACGTGCGAATATACAATCAGAAACAGTAAAAGGGTGAAAACAAAGCTGCAAAATCAAAGGTGCGACAGCTGCCCAGAAGGGTCCTGCGACGAACCTCCCCAACGTTCACCCATCCCCGTCCCCTACCCAACATTCAGCATACGGCCCCAGGTAACCCTGGTGGAATATGATACGAAGCTATTCGTCACAAGTACTCACTTTAACAATTTCCTGAGTCTTCTCTGCGTGCACGTCCTCAGAACAAACGCCATCTCCGCTCGACGTGGGCTCTACATTTTGCTCCGGATGATCACCCATACTCTTCTGAATACTATTGAACAGATTTTCTTACTACCTTTGATGTTAGTCAAATACTGGTCAATGAAAACCATTAAACTGACGTCAGTATCATACGATTATACGTATACGACGAGATTGTAGTATTGTACGTCAAAAGATCAACGATTTATTGACTAGAAAAAACCAAAAAGTTTAACAAATACGTGCAGAAATGTTGCAAACGATGCAATAACAACATTGAAAGAACACAGCTCCATGAAATCTAGCCGAGATTAAAAAACCGACTTACTAACCAAGCGACCCTCACACAAATTCCAAATAAGAAACTAAGATTAACATTACAAAATGAATAGCGCATAAAACCAGCACACTCTCTAGAAAAATGGCTAATAAAGCAAGTGAACAATGAACGCTGCGTAAAAGTAAAGATTAAAAAGAAGACACTAACGCATGCGCAGCTGTGACCTACGAAATACACGATATTGAACGCAACGAGCAATACACCGGTAGGCTTCAAAAGACATAACTAACGAATACGAATCTGAAAAAGGTGCGTAGAACTGCAATGCCTGAAAAGCATACGATTCCCTAAGTGTATGCTGGTAGTTTTAAAGCAAAAAACCTGCTCCGGTAGAAACAAAGGAAGCAGTTGGAGGGGGTTGCCTATGGCGTCAGAATTTTTGTTCTAGCTCTAACCCGGTACACAGTAATACGTCAGCAACTCATAAATTACACCACAGAAAAACAGAGATCCAACAACAGACTCATGCAAGGTGACATCTGTTATGACGCAATCAAAACAAGTTAGGGCGAGATTTTGACGACGGGGATAATGAGTAAATCTCGAACTTTTAAAGGACACTTTTCGGTTGCAGGATTCATGCCCTAACAGTAGGAGGAATTCGCTGATAAAGAGTGTAATTTGCGAATGTTGTTTCTTTAACAGAAAGTCGTGGGATAAAAAAGGCACGGAAGAACCAGTGCGACTCCGATGATATTAAGAAAGGATGTGAGTATAAACGTCGGAAGACGTCGCTCTGGAAAAAAATAAATATCGAAATGTTGCATGAAGAAAAGGGTCCAACGAAAATGTAAAACAAACCATAGCACCGTAGTTGGGTTCATTAACGGTAGTGTGTTCAGGAGTCTCCAGGTCGACAACATAGTCACAAGTATCCAGCGGGACGTACCTAAATACAATACATTAATTCGGAAATACTGTAATTTACAGAATACTAAGAAAACAGTTTATAAATAATAACTGGCTATAAGTTTGAAAACAGCCCTAGTGAACTAAAACTAATCAATCTTCTACATGACCATTCCGGACACTCGAGTTTTCCAATTACGCACAGTTTTCGGAAATAACCACAACTACTACTCCATACCTGCAGGATGTGATGCTTCCGCTGCATCACGACTGCAGAATTATTTTATGTATGAGTAAAATCATCAAAAATCATCGAAACATAGGAACGAATTTGAGGAAGTATTGGGATATTGGGAACTCGGTTATCCATCACTACTCCAACTGTCAGAAACCAGCTTTTCGATGTCTACACAATCACCCGAAAAAAAATAAAAAGGAACAAAATATATGTTTCAAATACTGCCAACAAACCTGGACGGCTCTTCTTTGTTCATGTCATTCATTTCAGTAGGAATCCGTCGCGTGATGAACGGCAATCGTCCTTGAGGATAATATTTCGGGAGAAGACCCGCGAATTCACTTTTCAAAAAGTGGAGATGAACTCCTAAAAACGAGTAACTTCATAGACTACTCATTGTAGGAAGCCCAAGCGCTGCATGAAGAGTGCATGGTAAAGGACCTCGTTTCCGCGAACGCATATCAACAGCCATTTGAGGAAGGAAAAATGATGAGGGGAATCTGTGCCACTCCTTTCCTACACAGACGCGTAGCGGATCCTGAACATAAAACAACTTTCCAATACTGGAGAAGATCGATAACCTATGCAAGCGAAATGTACCCCGCGTTTGGAAAAGTCCAGTTGATGTTGATGGTCCATAAAGTGCTCATTCAGACTTTTGTAAACCTAAATACACATCGACAAGACACATGACAACTGTGACACTTCCTAATTAAGCGTCTTCTACCTCGATGTGAGAGCTGAAATTTCTGTGAAGCGCATAGGTCCTCGACAGTGACGCGAGAATAAAGCACAGTACCACCAACCAGGAAAGGACGGAGAGAGAAGGGAAATATCGGGAGACTAACCTGAAGCAGTTCGTAATTCGAACAGGCCGCAATAACTTTAATAAAAGCATACCGATCTGCGGAATCTAAAGCTATTGCAGCGAAGAGAGCTATTAAAGGGTACACTGGGAAAAGGAATCTCTCCTCTTTGTGAGGCTGACTGAAGAAAATCATACACCACACCGATAGCGAGCTGAATAGGAGGAAAACAGATGAATAGTGTCGCCAATATGAGGGATGAACAGCTGAAAAGGATAAGAGGGAGTTTATTTTTCTTATCTTTTAAGACTACCAGAGCGGTTCAAAGAGATGAACCATACAGTGATCTACATAACACCCCGCCTTAACAGGCAAATATATATGCAGTCTCCTTCGATTCAAAAAAACTAATATGTTCCCTCCTTACATTCTTCCTCAATGCCAAAGTTAAGAGCACAATTCGATAAATAAAGTACGAAAACTCACGGATTCCCCATTTCTTGTGCTCCTCAAACGCCATCCATGAGTACATGTAAATTCAGTGCCGATAGCGGAATCGCAAAAGGAACTAGCAGCGCTGCTATATTCCAGTTTAGAAGTAGATTTTTTAGATAATAGGTAACAGGCTCAACACCATAAAGATCTGGACCGTGCTCAGAAAACACATTGTAAAGAACGATGTTGAGTGGAGCCTGCAAGAAGAACCTTAAGCTATTGAGAGCGTATAAACACAACTACTTCATTGTAAACGTCAGTAAAGAAGGGATGGAAAATCACCAAAACTTGTTTCCCGTAGTAGTAAGAATCAACACTAAGAAGAGAACCACAAACGAGAATACCAGACACAGCAGCATAATACCAGAACATCCTCAAGCTGAAAAAGTTTCGAAAGAGAAGAGTTATCCTGAGAATTTTAGCGATCAAAGCTGAAACGGATTAAGTCGGAAGGCGTACTTTGGTCGTATAATCAGCATTTCAGCAACAATTGGAAGTCCAAGAACGGCAGCGAAAGGCCAACCAACAAGTGCCGATATAGCCGTGCAAAAGATTGCGTAGAACCTTAAAGAGGGAATCACTAACTGAACCAAGCAAAAAGTGAAATAATCAGGAATCTGAGCTCACCACTTTTCGTTCAAAAAGGCGGCCATAGCATACATGTTCATAGTCATAGAGAAGGAAGACGGCAGAAATGCAGTACTGCAATACAAATTGAAAACACCTGACTGACGGTGGCTACACAACAGTTGAAGCAATTGTTTCCTCTTACCTCGATATGAACATACCCGTGGAAAGCATCGAAAAAATTACGAAAAATCGACCAATGCTGATACTCAAGCTGCAAAGATAAAGTGAAATAGATTTCCTTCCTAACGTAATTTCGGGGCGTTACTTCACTAGTGTATTCACTATTTCATTAGTGTTTCAGAATCTCAATTTTCTGGTTGAACTATGCTTAGTGGGAGTTTTGTTGCCCTGATTACGAATGTGACGCTCATTTTTGGCGCTATGGTCATCAACCGCCGGTTTGGGATAACGGCCGTTTTCATTGAATTCGGTTAATACTTGTGCATATAGATTATTTGGTACCCCGATTACATTATTTAAGTATCCATTTTTGCGCCGGCGGAGTAATGGTTATCATATTCGAATTCAGGTCCTCGAATCATCCCTTTACACAAGTTCATACAGAGTTTGGGGAAAACAGCCGTGGTGCCAAACAGGTGTCACATGGTGTTAATCTGGTGCCAAATGGGGATAGCGTCAGAAATTGATGTCGTATTCGTAATCTTCTTCCACTCCTAGCAATAGCCCCCCCCCCTCGTAGAGATTAGACACCGAATCACCAACAATAAAGAATGTGGCCTTCGCCAAGATAGACAGCAAAAGAATAATAGGATCACCTTAGAATAGATGCATATAAGAGTCTATCATAAACTAGTACTGTTTCCATATCGCTTTGTAGAAAAGACACTCCGTCCATACCCATAAATATAGCCAATCAACACTCGTGCGCAAGTGTACATTCTCCATCTGATAACGCTTATCTTCTGATAAGGCAATAATGATAGAGAACTATTTCAACAGGTAGTGAAAGTTATATGTAGAAATATGACCTTAATACATTCTAAGCCTCGCAAACACGAAAAAAAGAAAGTGTCACACCTGAAGCTGAGGTGTCCTCTAAGACTGCACATTCCTTATGCGCCTATCCTGAAATCTTCCCATTTTTGGGAGCGGCCCCTTTGCTTGGCCAAACAAGAGAACGACGCGCTCCAGTAGTTTAAAGCGCTGACCAGACAGTACTCTTTTTGGAAAGAATTCTCTATCTGAGCAATCGAAATCCGGCAGCATTCGAAACAACACGACCTTATACAGTCGCCATTAATACGGCCTTTCACCCCATAAAGCTCAGAAGTCCCGCTAACGAGAGACAGCAACTGAAAATCAACATCTGCGTCATTGCTCATGCTGTGAAACACCTTAAAGATGCGCTATCAACAGAATGGAAAGCAATAAGGTCCGTCGGCCAATAAACATAGCAAAACAAATCCAGAGCATCCACCTTGAGCACAGCGTACGCAGTTGCTCACCATCGAATCCAGTCTGTACACCGTAAGACGAAAAGCTTGCCGCGGATGTCGTTCAACGATATTTGAGGAAATATCGAGACGTCTTCGGGACTGAAGCGACTTATTATTACACGAGAAAACCTTTTAAAATCATGGAAAGAGACAGTACATCATGCGAGGGCAAAAGGGAGAACTTCTGAACCAACCCCTCTTCTCTCAGGTCCACGCTGATTGCCTCTGCATTGCTAGCGCAATGGTTCGCTTGTTATGGGCTACAGTCTCCCGTTTTTGAAAGATCACTTCAGTCTCACTCAAGCTTCAGGAACGGCTTCGTTTGTAATTTTCCGCGTAACGAACCAAAGCTGACATTACTTGAATAGGCTGCCAGTCTTTGCAGCACCTCGCCCCTAGCCTTCACACGACTGTTTAACTGTAGTTCGTAACTTGGCGATCTGTCACTCTGGAGGGTTGAATTTGCTCGCAATCCCGACTACTTTAAGATAAGAGCTTTGCGCCGTTGATGCAATGCCCATCGGTCATGGGATTTTACTGGCGGACGCATGCAGTCTTCTCATTGTAGGCATTCTGTAGTGCGTTGATGCGAGTGTGATGAGATAGCTGCTATACAACTGACTTGCGCTAGGGCCAGCCGATTCCAAGCAGTGTTTTTATCCTCCTGGCCCGAACAAGTCGGTACCTATTATTATATCGCTGGCCCAGGAGGGACTAACGTGAGCACTGGGTATTGGCTCGGGCACCTCATCGAGTGACTCAGGATTTGATCTCCGAGCCGCTCGCAGTGGTGAGGCATCGCCCACTATGCCACTACCCCACCACTGTCCGCCTTGGCCACCCTCTTACTTTAAAATATTAATCATTCTCCTCTCAAACGTTATTTCTAGATACCCGACAACTATTTTCTGATGAACTACCACACATTTTGGTAAGCCAACCAATCCAGAAGCTATGCATCTATCCAAGCTCTCTGGGCAAGATATAAAATGGATCTAATGCAAGATTTTGACGCAGAAACAAAAAAAATGTCGCACTACTTTGCGGATCAGCATGTAAAACAGATTCTATTCAAAACATGTGCTTGACTTACGATGGTGGTAAAGGTTAGGGCGTGGAAAGGTGGTGAAACTGTGTAATCCCAGCATTAGACAGAGATGGGGCGGGGGGGGGCGGGCTCGGAAGAAGTGTTCTCGCCTCGATTTGATGTTCGACGAATCATGGACATGTTCTTGCGTGGCATGCCTTCACCTGATTTCAAGTAAATGTCCACATAAAATCAGTAAGAGGAGTTAATATTTGACAATAAACACCTTACACGTTAAATACGAAGCGAATAACGCCAATCAATCAATATAAAAAATTAGTAACATAGAACCACTTAATCCCCTGCAAATTTCATAACAATACGGAAAACAGTATGTTTATGAATCAATCATTTCGCAAACTATGCTTCTACACTACTAAAAACTATTAACAAGATAAAAACAACTCTGAAATTGTTCGAAAAGTAATCATCAGGCTTCGGAGTTGTCGGTTTGGACTGTTGCCGTCTAAAGCGTCCACGACGCTCTTGCCGAGTCCCTGACTGGTTTTCTTTCGCGGTTTCATCTTCCGAATTCACCAGCTAGAACAGCGGAAAAATTCAACGTTTTCAAACACGTATCTGAATTACTATGAAGAAAACAATTT
The DNA here is from genome assembly GCA_036418205.1 of Ostertagia ostertagi. Classification (NCBI taxonomy): domain Eukaryota; kingdom Metazoa; phylum Nematoda; class Chromadorea; order Rhabditida; family Trichostrongylidae; genus Ostertagia; species Ostertagia ostertagi. Next base: position 20,789 of record MU872341.1, on the reverse strand, counting down.
ACCTGCACTCCATACGTTCCTGCTCAATTCACCCAGGGGTCCTCCACTACCCGAATTGCTACATCACATAGCTAATAAGAGTAATTTCACTAGAGCCGTTGAAGCCGAGGAAGAAGTGTATTACTTTCGCGCAAAACTTTATGTTTCACCACTTCTTCATCATTTTGCGATGTAGATGGTATAACAGTGCCATCCTTGAGGAATGCATTCAGGTCTTTCAGCTGTTCGCGGTATCTACTATTCTGGAATGATTCATAACTTGTAAAATGCCAAATCAAATAGGATCAAAGATGTAAGGTATGGCATATCCTTTCTGACTTTCATCAATGAAGCGGGCGCCTAACGTTGTGCGTCGGTTGTTAATCTGTACGTGTGGTGAGTTCTTGTTGTATGTCGGTAGATGTGTGGGCCGGCGCAGCCAAGAATGAAGCTGAGGCAGACCAGGAACTGCATGGACATAAGAACAAACGCGAGTAAAGACAAACGGGCGATTAGCATGAGCGAGATGCGACGGAGATATCAATGTTTTGTAGCAGGATAGTTGTGATAACACTCTTAGGGCTATATAAACACCTGCTTAGCACACTTCCGTTCATTCCACATGGTGCTGCAGTGGCAGCTGGAGGGCAGTGGAGAGAGGAAGGGAGGATGAGGAAGGGAAGCGAAAAATCTACCGTCATATCATGATTGTGTCCCTTCTACTGTTTGAAACACCATTGTGTTGCATACGCGTCACTTCCAGGAGGTGTTGGTGTCACAGGAGGAAGGGACCATAGCGGAGGATAGAAAGCTTGCGCAGGAAAGGAAGGTCCCGGCGGTTGACGGGGGACTAATCTGGTAATCAAAATCAAAGAGTATTCAAGAATCAACTAAATATTAGCCTATCATCACTTCAATTAATAAACCAGAACGTGTGTGTTCGTCCGTCCGGACCAACCGCTCACAAAACCAGGGAGTACGAAGGGCAACACTTCGTGATGTTGATGTCATGATCATGATAACACCCACAGCGGCTATATAAACACCGATCGAGCACACTCAGCCTCATTCTACATGGTGCTGCCGTGGCAGCCGGAGGGGAGGGTAGAAGGGGGAGGGGGCAGGGGAGGAAAGAGAAAGGGCAGGAAGGGGGGGGGGTAAGAAAGGGGATAGGCAGGGGAGGGAGGAAGGGGGAGGGAGTGCACCGCTTTCAAGATTACGGTTCGATCCGGTGTTGAGGTATTATTGCAACGTGAGTGATAATACCTCAACGGCTATATAAACACCTACTTAGTACACTTTCAGTCATTTCACAAGGTGCTGCAGTGGCAGCTGGAGAGCAGTAGGGGAGGAGGGGAGGATAAGGTGAGGAGGAGGAATCGCCAAGCTTCGCAGGGAGGGAGGGTCCGGCGGTTGCCGGGGGACCAATCTGGTGAGCAAATAAGCTACACTTCACAGTACATTTGAATACACCATCTGTCAATTGTTACGAAACAATTGAGCATACCCGCTCGTGATGAAATGATTAGGAAAAGGTAATTCTGAATGATCCAGAAATGTCAGCCATTCTCTCCGAGCAATGCAATCTTAACCGCACCCACTAGCGCAAAAATGCTCCTATCAGACACCTCGAGACGTAAGTTGACGTAATGAGACACACTTTACCAAGATGAACGACTGTTGCCAGGCTTTTTCTTTGGAATTATAGTATTTTTATAAATTACCTCTTTCACAAAGTCCGTAACAATCTTCAAATCACTGTCAGAGCTATTAATAGCGAATCGCCAATCTGGATGTAAGATCTTCTGTAATCGCACCAGCCTCGCGCAGTCTTGAATTCTATAATACGTGAAGTCAAAAAGATTACGTACGGTACCACCTTCTGAATATTTCACGCCCTCTTTGCCTGCTACGTTGTGGAAAGCAGAATAATTTAAATACACGAAAAGGAAGGAGATCTATGGCAAGGGAAAAAAATTACAAAGTGAAAGTTGTGGAAATAGAGGCTATTTAAGGCACCGCTGAAGTTGAAGGAGAACTGCTTCCATTCGTGCATTGAGCGCACGTATGAGCTGTCCTTATTCTGAGTGATCGACAAAAAAGGACTGTGCCAACAAATAAGCTTTACCCTGCTCCCGCCACCAAAAAAGTTTAGCAACGGTGGAATGTTTCCATTTAGAGCTAGGTAAAACACTAATGTTCCAAAGTGACGTGTTGAATGTAGGACATCGAAGTCGCCTGCTTCCACCAAACGATCAAAAACACGCAGAACCAACTGAAATAAGAACTATTAATAAACAAAACAAAAAAAACACTAAACACAAACAACAGATTAAAAACAGAAAGAAAATCTGGTAGACTCACTTGGATATACGCCGGATCATCAGGCTCATAAAACCAGCAAGCCCAATCGAGAACAAACTCATGTTCCCTCTTGTCGAGAGCGTTCTACAAAAATTGGACTTTTATAAGTTCTGAGGCACGCCTCTCTCACACATATATTCACCCTCAAGGCACAAACGGATCTCAAAAACTAGTGTTGGGAATACTGCCGATTATGTTTTAATCAGAATACAATGGTTCGGTTCAGTTCTTCATGTCTTTTCAGGCGGCTTTCACACTCGTCATCGTAGCAGTACGTTAAGCGGTGGCGCATCCCCCTCGCGAACCCAACAGTACGTCTCCTAAAATCCAGCAAAGAATGGTGAGAGTGCTATAACCATGAAAAAACGTTTGGCCACTGTTTGTGTGACTCTGCTGCGGACAACCGCATGGCAAAAAAAATGCACCACACTACAGAAATTCAATAACGCTGATCAGAGCCGTCGAACGTGAGTGTCATAAACACGGTACTTGGAGAGCGAAAGCCCTCATTTCAGGGTCTCTTTTGAATTCGACAGTTACCGTCCAATCAATTGTCTGCAAGTAATCGCAACAGTAGTGGAGTTGTACTTACGAATCGCACCCTTCGATCGTGCTCGCCTGTCAAAAAATGTGTGAAAGATTCCAGTACTCAAGAACGCTGCGACCTCTCTCTCATTTTGTCCATGGTCTTGAAATAAGCAGAACATCAAAAACAAACAGACCACAATACACAGATAAACACTGAGAGCGAGACAGCAACAGTAACGCGAAAAACTATTCAATCGTGCCCACCCAAGCTATTACAGGCTATACTTTTGCCTGTTCCTGAGTCTATACGCAAAATCAAAGCCATAAACAGCTTCAGCACGATTGGAACAGAGGCTGGACAGCTTGTTTTCCCCATTGACCGACCGTGCTTTGGAGAAGTGGAAGTCTTTGAAAAACGAAAAAAAAGCGAGTAACATATTCTAATTGTTACTTGCCTTTCCTGTAGTTCGCGCCACGCAGAAAAAACTCCGCCCGCCCCCGGGGCGCAACGTGTCTCGGAGACAGCGGTTTACGGACTAACTTCAACTTTCTTCCATGGTCCCTGGGCACGAAAATGGCTAAGGCAGGCGACAAGACAGTTAGCAGAACGGCGGCCTCGCCCTCGGCGTTTAATCCATTGGAACGTGGTGAGACTTCCTTAGCACTCAACCTTGTAGACGGGATGCTGTTCGAAGTGGTGAGCCTGAAAAGTGTGGCAAAGTTGAAATGGTTATCAAAGTGGCATGAAGCCGCTGAACGTAAGGTAAGGTGCCAGATAGAGATGGACTGACTCGCATTAAACGAAGCGGGTTCAAGTAGTCCGTGCAGCCGAGTGGGATGGAAGGTACTTCTCTGGAAAGGCCTCTCGGACTAAGCCGAGGCAGCAGAGACGAACTCCAGAGAATACGAAAATTGCTCCCAAATACCGGAGTCTCTCCCCTCTTCAAAGCCTTAGTCTGAAACTGAGCTTATCCGTTATCTTGACGCGATGTTCGCGAGTCTGCATGCATCCAAACCACTCCACGTTCACACCCCGTGAATACGACCACCGAAACAAAACATCTACAGTAAAAACGGTGTTATGAAACGAAATTAGGTCTACTAACTTTTTCGAGTCTTTCATCTGTCATCAAAGCATAATGTGACCGTTGCTGAATTCCAGTCCTCCTCGTTTTGAAGACCTGAAATGCAGATAAAGAAAACGAATGTGTCTAAAAGATAGTGAAACCGTCTACCTTTTGCTCAAGGTCCATACCAGTTAATTCAGTGAGGGTCGCTGAACTCAAGATTAATTAAGAATAATTAATCACGCGTCCACGTTTTGCCTGATTCAGGGTCGGCACTGAAATCCATGATCAGAAGGAAAACATCAACGAGAAAAGCAATTTTAAACGTACCGTGCTCTGTTCACCCAGGCGGAAGCGGAACGATACTGCTCCGCAGGCAGAATATTCAATTGTAATATTCTTCGCACAAGTTTATACATAGTTACTTGAAGTTCAACTGACTATACAGAAAAGTAAAAATAATTACATTCGCAGGCCCGCACGAATAAGGACACCGAACCAATTCCTGAAAAATTGCAATCCCTTCAAAATACCTTAGAGGCCGTTTCACTGTTGGATACAACGATAAACGACATCAGGATGATCCTGCATATTACCGTAGACTTGATGAAAGGAAAAAGACACGAATTTGGAGTTCCAATGCATAAAAGAAAACCACTCTGAACCAACGCTCGGATTTGCAGGCTTTCGGCGTCGATTATGTTACGTCTGCCGCAGCCACGTACACTTACCGCGACTTATTACCGGCTGTGTCAACACGTGCTTGGAAGCTGGGTCTATTCCAGTTAGAGGGGGGCGCATCATGATGCAGTTTCTCGGCGAGCTAATGTAAACTCGAACATTCCAGCTTCTCACGCATGTCAAGTGACTGCCCTCACCCCCGAACCAGGGTCAAGCGTGCGTTGAGGAATCCTCGACACGTCGCAGGGGGGGGGTCGTATTGGCCCGCTGGGTGGAAGAGATCGAGCCATTTTGATGCAGTGGGATCATCACCGTCGGAAGACAAATATCAAGGATGAGTCGATGCCAGGCCAGAGGATTTCCAATGAAAATGATATTTCACCCACACAAAATTTTCGTGATTCTGAGGCGTCCGGTAATTCTTAGTTACTTCAGTGTTTTATCACCACACAAGTTAAAGAATCTGAATTTCGCACGCTTTCCAAGAGATATTTCATCTTTCAAGTAAGACCCCGAATCTGAAGGATGTGTAGGTACACGGCGCATCCGAGAAAGGGTCTAGTTGTTGCGCGCGCTTCAACTACGGCTCCTTGGACAAACAACCTCAATTCAGGAACAATCGAGAGAATTCTGAAAGTGTCCGTGCGCATTTACAGGGAGGTGTACACCATTCAACATTGCGTTAACGGACTCTTCAGGGTTAAATTTATAAACATGTAACCTTTAAAGTTGAGAAACGCTAATCAATCACTTTTCTTAGAAAGAGAAAAGCAGTGATTTCAAATCTGCTCTTACTTTAGTACATAATCGCCCTTAAAAGGATATACAGCCGTTGAAATAGTGCCAATGTAGCGAAAAAGTACCTTTCGGCGGTACTCGTGCGAAAATCCTCAACGTAGCCGTTTTTTTAATACTGGACGTTTGGAGCAGTTCTAGTAAGCGTTTGATAGAGCAAATCTTCTAGTTTATGATGGCGTATTTACTTTTGGGATTGGATGCAGTGAACGGAGCTATGGCTTTAGAAAGTGAAAAAACTCGCACCCATCACAAA
>MU872341.1:0-13958 GCA_036418205.1 Ostertagia ostertagi | reverse complement strand
CGCTTTGGGAGAGAGGTGGAAGGTGTCTTGAAAAACGACAAATGTTCTAATTGTTACTTCTTTCCTGAAGTTCCGCCCAGAATAAAAAATCCGCCCAGGCGCAATGTGGCTCGGGAGGGAGGGGTTTACGGACTACTTGAACTTTCTTCCATGGTCCTGCCACGAATGGCGGAGGGCACAGACAGTTAGAGAACGGCGCCTGGCTCGGCTCCAAATCCCAAGGAAGGAGGTGAGAGCCCTAGGACTAAGCCTTGTAGGAGGGAGGGACTTCGAGGTGGGTGAGCCAACTACAGTGTGGCAAAAGTTTGAATGTGTGAGATCACAATGGTCATGAGCCGCTGATAAGGTGAGAGAGCGCAGACGAGAGATGGATCTGAGGCGGCTTAAAGGACCGGGTTCAAGTAGTCCGTCAGCCGGGAGGGGATAGGGAGGACTCTGTAGAAAGGCCTCTCGGACTAAGCCTAGGCAGCAGGGACGAACTCCGGAGAATACGAAAATTGCTTCCGCATACCGGAGTCTCTCCCCTCTTCAAAGGCTTAGTCCTGAAACTGAGCTTCTCCGTAATCTTGACACGGTGTTCCGAGCTACATGTCCAAAACCACCTCCACAGTTCACCAGTGGATTAAATGCACCACCAACAACAAACCATCTACAGTAAAAACGGTGTTATGAAACGAAATTAGGTCTACTGACTTTTTCGAGTCTTTCATCTGTCATCAAAGCATAATGTGACCGTTGCTGAATTCCAGTCCTCCTCGTTTTGAAGACCTGAAATGCAGATAAAGAAAACGGATGTGTCTAACAGATAGTGAAACCGTCTACCTTTTGCTCAAGGTCCATACCAGTTAATTCAGTGAGGAGTCGCTGAACTTCAGGATTGATGAAAAGTTTTTCAGCGTCCACTGTTTTACCTGATTCAGGGTCGGCACTGAAATCCATGATCAGAAGGAAAACATCAACGAGAAAAGCAATTTTAAACGTACCGTGCTCTGTTCACCCAGGCGGAAGCGGAACGATACTGCTCCGCAGGCAGAATATTCAATTGTAATATTCTTCGCACAAGTTTATACATAGTTACTTGAAGTTCAACTGACTATACAGAAAAAGTAAAAATAATTACATTCGCAGGCCCGCACGAAAGAGAAACCGTACCAAATCCTGAAAAATTGCAACTCGTTCAAAATACCTTAAAGGCCGTATCACTGTTAGGATACAACGATAAACGACACCAGAATGAATCTGCATATTACCGTAGACTTGATGAAAGGAAAAAGAAACGAATTTGGAGCTTCAAAGGAAGAAACATAAAAGAAAACCACCCTGAACCAACGCTGAAATTTGCAGGCCTGGCGTCGATTATGTTACGCGTGCCGCAGCCACGTACGTTTACCGCGACTTTACCCGTGTAGTAGCTAGTGTTCGACAAGCTGGAGGAGGATTGAGAGGATTGTGATACGTTATCTGCCTCTGGACAAATATCGAGCTCCGTTCATTGCCACTGCTCACAGAGCATTATCCAACAAGGGGGGGGGGGGTGAGTATTGTTGGCGAAAACTACCTGCCGTCACTGTGGTTTGGTTCATCGCCATTATCTGACACTGGCTTACCAGGAAGGTCTTTCAGGGCGTGACGAAGCTTTTTGAAAACGGTCTTTTGCATGATATAGGGGCAGATGCGGGGACCACAGAACCATGTTTAATTTTTCCTGAACGGCCCTCTGAATACCAGAAAAGGGGGTCCCTAGTTCGATTCCTCTTGGTGACAAATTTTTGCATTTCGAGTTGACGTTCCAAAATTCGCGCAAAATGGAGTTCTGATTGTTCTGGTTGGTTCTAACTCCATTTTGCGCGAATTTTGGCACGTCAACTCGAAATGCAAAAATTTGTTACCACGAGGAATCGAACTAGGGACCTCCTTTTCTGGTATTCAGAGGGCCGTTCAGGAAAAATTGAACATGGTTCTGTGGTTCCCCGCATCTGCCCCTATATCATGCAAAAGACCGTTTTCAAAAAGCTCGTCACGCCCTGAAAGACCTTCCTGGTTAGCTTTGTTCACTTCGTCGTCTGATCGTAACGACGTAATGACGATCGCAGCCAGCATGGATTGCGTATCGATTGTCAACGTTCCACTGGATGGTCACACTCGCTATTGACGCTGTGCGATCGTTAGACCGTTTACGATCGGTGACCCTGTCCCTACACGCACTTCCTACCCTCCAATTTGCAGCCTTCTAATCAGTAAAGATGGAGTATGTGATGCAAAAGTCGGCACGAGCTACTGTAATGTAATCCCAATCTTTGCGCAGGAAAGACTTCCCTAGTGAGTGGACCATACTTCGCTTTTGCTTTTGCACCGATCCCAGAGCACCCTCTTTCTGCGAAAATTTAGCTTACTGTAGGCACCACGAACTATGGCGCTAAATGACCTGCTATTTGCGTACCGTAATCCCCTTTTGGGGGCGGGGCAAGTTTTTTTACTCTACATCCTGAGGTGAAATTTGACAGCCGCATGGTCCGTGCAGCTTGGGTAAACAGCGGTGACGGCAAGCCCCTGGAAAGTTGTGGTAGGAATTACTAAACAGTTGTCTCGGTGAGGGCTCGCAGACGAGGAGAGGGCATAGGCCAAGGGGTTGTGAACGTGCTTCTAAGTATGCACATACGTGTGCCTCGTTTAAGCCTATATCAAGATCGAGGACCCGTCGAGTAGGCATATTGTCTGCAAGTGGGAGAAGGGTGTTTGTGATGGTCCCTCGTTTTGGCGAAGCACGAGAGTCGTATGAGTGGGATTAGTGTAACGGTGGGAAGTGAGCTGCATGTTGGAATGGTAAGTTTCCTCAACCATATTATGATGACTGATTCAGCTTGCAGCCAATATTGGCTACACTTTTACTGTGCCGAAATTTCGTCGTTTCGGCTTCCACAGGGATGGTTTACAGAGACTGGTAAGACGAAACTGATCTGAGAAACTACTCCTCAAACACATTTCGGCCCACAGAAGTCCTCCAACCAAGCGCAATCCTCAGCAGCCTGATGTCAGACTTTGTGACTCGCAGCGAATTCGCTTAATGTCTGCGGACGCGGCGCGTCAAGCCGAATGGAGCACTCGGCACTAAACAAAGCGAAATAACTTTCATTCACAATATAATCATTGCCTTAAAGGACGAATTCACGCTGAAAGGCAACCCATTTCAAATTAACCTAGGGATGGTGAGTGGTACACGAAAGAAGGAAGAACCATGAGAAACGGCCCAGAACCCGAGAAATGGGACCCCTTCCTTGCCCGTTGATTCGAGCATTGATGCGACTCTCTCATCACTCTCCAACGTATAGGTCTGCGGCGAGTGCTCAGATGGTCGCCCAAAGCGCCAAGATTGAGCCATTAGGTCGTCGAAGTCAACTCCTCGGTGCCAATTGCGTCAAGTCCGCAACCCTTAGAGTCCAACGGCCCTAAGGTGAATTACCTTCCTAACTAGTAATTCCACCTTCCCTCACCTTTCCATTCTATCGTGAAATTTCGTCTTTTGAGGCGACATCATGGAAAGCTTGAGAACAAACATTTAGATTGGCTAAAAAGGTCTAACCTGGACAGTAAGCGAGTGAAATCCATGTTTAGAGAGCCGAGCTATCTCTAGGTTTCTGGCCATTTGGCACTCGTTACCTATTAGCTTATCATCGAAAGCCTGGTCGTGTAGGATGGATCCAGTATTTTGGCCGTGCAAATGAAAAATGGACACTTCAGGCAGATGGGTTGGAAGCACCATTATAATTTATGGCGCTGTTTCAATACAGCGGCTGTGAACCAGCCAGTTCACTCCCCATTATAAAAAGGTGAAGGATAAAGCATTTGCCGGTGATCAATCCCTTTTTGGGATGCGGCACGCATTCTACTTCCATTTGTACATTCGTAGTGGCATTTGAATGCGATGTGGCCTATACAATGACTTGCGGGGCAGTTTAATTCACCGCTGGGTTAGAAGGTTCGTTAGCTCGAGCGACACGCGCAACCAAAGGATTTGATCTCCGGACAGCGCCCGGTGTACAGCGCGCCCGCTTGCACTTCATCCTCTGCATTTTCCCATTCATACTCACTGAAGCTGCGCTTCTGTGTTCTGTAACCACGCTACTCACATTGCAAACTCGTCTTGTTTTGAGCCGCTCAACTTCCATTCTGCTAGTTCCACCCGCTGTCACCGTCCCTTCTGCTAGAATTCCTCCATCATCGTATCAATCATATGTCAGAAATGTCATGTGACCTTCATCATACTGGTTTTTGGACCCCGTCTTCATGTGTTGGCTCTGACGAAAATCAACTGCCAATAAGAACGAGTTGACGCAATACTGAACAGCTTTGCTGTGATCGTGGGCACTTCTAGTCAACTCGATAAAGGAAGCATAATGCTTCGTCATTGGGTAGACATAAGATGACTGCTCGAGTCAGCCACTGAATACGAAGTTATAGGGGTAGTGTTAGTTGGAGGAGTCATCATAAACTCTGGCAACATCGGTCTAGAAAATTTAACATCTCAACCAGTTCATCAGTCTTCTAATCGAGCACATGACTATGTAAATCGAAGTGATCTTTTTCACGGTTCTAAACATTCGCTGCAGCAAACAGCCCGGAAATGAACAAGGTTTATGCTAGAAGCCCAAAGAATCAACTCAAAGGCAAAGTCCCAGGATCATACTTTTTAACTGCGCTTGAAAAGTGACAGTGAAGATGTGAGGTGTGGAGCCAGTAATAAAAAAAAACGAGAGCACAAGGCTGAAAATGAGACCAGGATCAACAGTGAGTTGCGCCGTCCTCAACCAGGAAGACGTATTTGAGTTTTTTTTGTAGAAAGGCGGCGAGTAGTATCTCATCCGCGCCCTTTCTTCAGCTTGACGCCGTTCGGAGGGGAATGCTGAACTGGCTGGGAATAGATAACACTAATGGAGGTCTGGTGGATCGGGGTAATGGGGAATGGGGACGTGGTCGTACTGGGAGGCTTTCCTAAGTGTGATGGTGGTGGTGAAGGGTCGTGTCGAGACTCTCTCTAGAGAAGAGAGGTCGTGAAAGTTTTGGTAATTGGAACAACGACGGTTGACCCTGAAAGGGGCCCTATTCAGTAGCAGCGGAGCGAAGAAGCATCGACCTGCAGGCGGATGTCATTGCTGGGTCTGGCGAAGGCGTGATGCTTCCTTGCATGATGTGCTTTCTTGGGCATGAGCGTCTCAGCCTTGTTATCGTGACCCCGTGTGGATACATGCTCTAAACTCGCTCATCACTCCATGCAGGGCTTTATTTCGCCCAACACCTGGACTTCGCCCCTGAAGAACCCTTTGGGCAACCGTTCATGGATCTTCGAAGATCACAGACAACATAGGTTCTACAATTACTTTGTGGTTAATACATTTTCACTAGAAATTTGAAATTTATGCGAAGAAACATTGCATTCTTCATGACGTATCACAGCATCGGTACGCAATATTTCACGAGGCGAAACGTATTCTCTGCTTCAAAAACGAGAAAGCGTCGGGTGCAGACCACACACCACAAGTGACGACGGCCTCCACAAAATGTAAATGTTTTCTGCCAATGAAATGATTAGCCTGTTGCAGTTGTATTCTATCAGTTGTCACTAATTACAACTATCATTTATGAACTGCAGGCTATCACTGTGAATCACTGGTTATCAGATTTTGAGGCTCGACGCGCTTCTGCTTTTCTGAAAGAGGGTGTATCCCCACCCTGTGATGTAGTGTCGCGATTGGGTTGGCATCTACAAGTGTCATATCAGAAACGGAGGGTTGCAGAAGCAGTGTCACATTGCTCTATTGTCCCAATATTTCTGTGGCATAATGAAAAAACCAGTCAGCTGCAGCTAACAAATGCTCTCTATCCGGTAGGAACTGCAAAAAAAACTAGTGGAAAGCTAAAGGATCTTGATGGGAAACGATGAGTGTGCAGCACTATATTTAGCACAAAAGCGTTTACTCTGAAGTTGTTTGATAGCTTTTATGTTTGTAGATCACGTTCATTTCGTAAACAGAAGTCTTTAATGTACAAGGAATTGTTATTGTTCCTAGTCCTAATTAACATTCACTTGTGATGATGGTAGTGACGAGCAGGTGGAGACGCTGGAAAAATCATCAATCGAGTCCATTGAAAACGATGTAGCTGTTTTCACGTCGTCCAGAATCAACTCGTCCTAAAATTGGCCTGCGGTTTTATTGGCATTTATAGGTCGAAGTCAGACTTTGCGAATCGAGCGATTTGCTAATCGCGCGATTCGCTAGCGTCCGTGGTCCGCGCGGTACCAGCCAATTGAGTGATTCGCTGGCCGCAACGCGACCGCGACGCCTAGCGAATCGCTCGATTCGTAAGTCTGACATCAGCCATACATGGGTATGAAAGTTTCGCCCAGCCCAAATTTTTCCGTCTGGCTTGGTCTATCACTATCAGGACTAGCTGAGACCTCAGAACTACTGATGTTAACATCGGAAAGATCACACAAATCACCACATATGCCCAGAACTTATTCTAACAGGCCCGTTCTGTAATTAGGTCTGATGTAGTGCAGACGTGTGCCCGATGTGCCTGGGTGTCCCCCAAGAGGCCCATCGCGCGGCGAAGGAAGAGACGCAGACGCGGCAAAGGACGAGTCGCAGCGCGTGCTGTGCGATATGAGACGTAGTATGGTACACTCTATTTAACCTGACGCCTAACCGCTACAGTATGCGCTGCGACTCGTCCTTTGCCGCGTCTGCGTCTCTTCCTTCGCCGCGCGATGGGCCTCTTGGGGGACCCCAATGTGTCTGGTGTGGACTCACCTTCATGTACATGTCATGTCTCATGCCACTAGAAGAATACGTAGAAAGTAGCTGACTAGGATTTATCTCTGTTTTAAAGTTTGAATCTTAGAGATATGAGGTGCTCTGTGGTGAGTCGCCAGTTTTTAACGCTCAGAGACACCGCAAAAATGAAAAACCGTGTTTTTTTTTGCAGTGAAGCAGCTACCCCACTCGTAGGAGTCTAAAAATCTGCTCTTGCTAACCAAGCTTACCCCACTGATGTATGGCGCAAGATTCAATGCCTCTCTGAGTTTGTTCACATTTTCAACGAGAGCATTTCTTTGCTTCACTAATGCTTCATATCTCCGCTGTACAGCAGGAAGTACTTCTTTGAGCTGGAACGAAACCGGATTAGTTGAATTACATATTCAGTCATGGTCACGGTATCTCGCAGCCATCCTCCAAGAGTTCATGGCTAATGGTTCACAATGCTGGGTTGTGAACAAAAGTTTTGCTTCCAGACGAGACTCGAACTCGCACTCGAAGGTTCATAGCTGAACTGAGACTCACCCTTTTGTTCTCTGCTTCTAACGACTGCTTCCATATGTTCAGTGCAATGGTAATTTCCTTTTTGCATTCGTCTGTTGCTTGATAGGTCTGTAAGGTTAGTTCTTACAAGTAAGGCTTTTCGGAGCTGATGCCCACTTTTCCATACCAGGGACGGTAGCAAAGTAACTGCGACCTGATGCTCACGTGGTAACTAGCAGCTGAGGCCACTTTACTACGTCCCATTTCACTTCGAAGGCAAATTCCATGGTTGCAGAATATGGATAGTGTGATTCATCTTGGCAACTGTTATAAACCTACAGTTTAGAAGCACCCAGCGCCGGAACGAATGAACAGCTCCAGCAGGGGACGACAGGGCAGAGGGAGAAGCGAGACGCCGACTCGTTCGTGAAATCAGCCTCAAGGCGGTGATATATGTACTAGGTGAATGGAGTGAAGATGGGAGGATCTTGAGCTTCTGCTACTCTGTCTGACAATTTCAAGCCGCGAATTGATACAATCAGAATTTATCCTTCCCACAGCTAAGCCTCAGATGGGAGTAGGGGAGGATTCAGTTCACATAGCCTTACTCCCCTAGGCACATTAGAACCGCCAATGAGATTCTCAAAGCTTACAACAGAAAATCTTCAATTCGCATACCTTTTCTTCTTTGAGCTGCAATTCCACCGCAAGTTCATCACTGCTGTCTCTAACAGTCGTATCTCCAGCCTAAAATAGCCCTATAAGCAAGGCTCTCCGATCACTCTGAACATACCTGCATCTTCATTTACGGATGTATTCCATAGAATATAGAACAACAATGAGTCACATCGGCCCTCCTACAACTATATCATGTTGTTATCACAGCGGATATCACTCAAACGAACAACGCAGTATAGAGTTAGCCGCATTCATATGTACTTGTTTGGGAGATTGGGTGATCTTCGATTCTCTTGGTCTAGATGAATACGTGTCTAATTTTCCCAGATGGATCTCTTGATCGAGTAGTAGTAGTAGTAGATAGTAGTAGTAGTGGTAGTAGTACGCTAATAGTAAGTCGACTATGAACGCGGTCTCGCTACGCGTTCGCGTTCTTTCTAAGTATCCTTTTATGCTTCGCACAAATACAGGCGGGTGCTAACTTAGTTGGGGGGGGGCACGCGGCGGCGCGGCAGTCTGCTCGCCTGGCATGTTCGGAAATCCGTGGGCCAGGGGGAGTGTAGGCAGTCTAGGGGGTGGTGGGGGCAGTCACTTGACATGCGTGAAAAGCTGGAATGTTCGAGTTTACACTGTCTCGCTCGAGAGAGCCCAGGTGAGCAGACTGCCGCGCCGCCGCGTGCCCCCCCCCAACTAAGTTAGCACCCAAACGCTATGTCGAAGAAGGAAAGGGAGGAGACCGGAGGGGGTGGAGGAGGGACATCCGTGTAAGTGGTCTGTAATACCTACAGTTCTTAGGACTAACTATAGTCCTTTGAGAGAAAAAGGATTTTTCGAGAAGGATGTAAGCAACCTTGTTTCCGCTGGCGTTTCTCTCCTCTCGTCTGGCTGGCCCTAGTGTCAGCTATCAGCAAATTTTCAAAATGCCCTGTTTCAAATGACCCTTCAAGGCCATGGCGCCCAAGTATAATCACGGGGGGCAGCAACCCACTTCAAGATTATCGTTGGTTTTACGTGGATAGAGAGCCATCAACAGCATTGATTTGGCTCCTTTTCGTGTGCGCTAACCACCAGCTCCAAGCGAGTTTCACCGCACAGTGTCACGCATGATCGTGTTTCCGAGCGCCATTCATCTGCATCCACTTCTACGAACATCAAATTCTGCCATCTTGATTAAAAATCACAAGCGAGAAACACGTTGTCAAGGTCTTCCACCCATATTCAACCTGAAAAGCTGGAGTTTTGGAAACTCTATTCGGCTCAATCCTTAATACACTTCTTACAATGAATAGTTAAAGATTTCGCGGAACAAAAACGACCGTGGTAAGGATTCAAATACGGACTAATAGGTGCTAGTTGCTTTACTATCTCGAAGGATTTTTGTAGGCAACAAAAGTGTTGTACCAAATACCATACTTCGGTACCTAAACCCCTTGATCAGCATAAAATGTCACGAACTTCAACCTGAAGAAGAGCGAAAATTGCCAAGCAGCAAGGTGGTGGCTACTTCAAAAAGAGCCCCTTGTGAAGTTCCCTTTACCCTGAATAGACCTGTCCACAGTTTCCCTGTTACACAAGGTGCTGATAAGGTATGTCATACAAATGAAGATCGCAGTTCAGTTCATTTGATTATAGTGGAAGGATGGGTAAGGTGAGTTTGATATGGAGCTTAACCTATACTTTAGACACTTGCAATCGCAACGATGAAAGAAGCGATGTACTTTGAAGGGTTTTGGGTATATGGCTGAAATAAGGATATAGGAAGCTCATGTCCCTAGGAGTACATCAAAACAGTGCATTCAAAAACCGCTGCTAGGAGACACTCGGAGCAAACCCAGGAGATGGAAGAAACAACAGGGAGAACAAAGGTTGCGTTGCCCAGGTCTTCCCCCAGAATCTTCTCCCCTCTTTAAAGCTTATCGTTAGTCTCCACTTCTGTAAGTGGTTGACCCGCTTCAATGTCCCCCCTAACGACATGAGCGCCAGGATATATGTAGGGACGTGGAAGAGGAGAGACGAAAGTGCTACGCAACCTCAAGTTACGGTTGCACAGCGTGTCGCTTGTTGCGGGACAAGAACTGGCTAGACTGATCCTGGTCGTTCATATAGTTAGTGTGGAAAACTATAGGGACCCAGCTACTGCGAGACAGTTGGGAACTGTGGCAAGGGCGACAAAGGGTGAAGTAAGAGCCGTTCCTATCTACCCATAACACTTTCACATTAGCACGCGGCACACCGCAAATGTGAGCGACGAGGCGCCGCGACCTGAAGCAGTGTTCAGAGTTTGAGGTCGCACATGCGATTAGGCGAATAGGCGAGTAGGCGAGTGGGCGGCGACTAGGCGATTCGGAAAGTAGGCGAGTACGATTCCATACGTATCGATTCGGTTCACTTCGCTCACCGAGCGATCGCTCATTCACCTTCACGCCTAATCACGCCATTCGCCCGAATCACATTACCTAACAGTTATCAGCCTTGTTGAGGCACTAAAATGTGTGAGGAAAGGCAGAGTGGAGGGAGAGAGCACTGGAATCTCAGGAAGGTGAAAATTCATTGCCGCATAGTGAAAAGAGGAGCAGCAGAGGTCTCTAAAAGAAGATGAGACAAGAATATGCAACTGGGTGACAGGAGACGAATCTGAAATTCAGCAAAAGAATCGATATCACTGATTGTTTAATGGGTTCACGTTTCAGGACAACCGAAGAAATAGCGAATCCTCGAAAAAGGTCAGACATCTGTTGATTGAATACCTTGTCGTACCTTTCATTACCAACATTTCCTTGCAAGGAATTCCTACGCACTGCTGCTAGAACGTAATATTTTTCGTACAGATTTGCCTGTTTGACGCAGAGCACATACCCCCTTTCAAAAAACGAGAAAAGCGTCGGGCACAAGAGTCGACTGTCCAGTAAATCTGGTTTATGTAAAGCGGTTCATAGTAATGAGCTGATTTTTGGTAAATGATAGCTTGTAATTAGTGACAACTGATAGAATACAACTGCAACAGGCTAATCATTTCATTGGCAGAAACATTTACATTTTGTGGAGGCCGTCGTCACTTGTGGTGTATGGTCTGCACCCAACGCTCTTCTCGTTTTTTGAAAAGGAGTATGCATTTGTGTTCTCTATAACGGCTTTTCAATTACGCAAAAGATAAACGGCGTTTTGCTTGAAGTGAAGAAGCATGCAGCAGCTTGAGTATAAGCAGTATGATTCTCCACAGGTTATGGGAATTTTTGGATTATCTTTTCAAAGCTCATTTGACAGCAAGTCACGAGTGTCAGAACAAAGAAGAATCACACCGCGTGACGTGTAATTTGAGAGGCGTACATTGCGGGGCGTCGCGCATGGTGACGTTTTCTGCGTGTTTTTGTTTTTGAGCGTTTGTACCACCCGGGTGCATGGCTGCCGCCGCAGCGGCGTCGGCTTACGGCCGCGTGTGCGGCGATTCTGCGATGTGGAGGTTAGTTGATGTATCCTTTTTCAATAGGCATACACCATTTGAGGAGTCAGTCAGTTGAACCCTTCCGCCGTTATAATTGTGGGCTGATCGTTGTTATAATTAAAAGTATTGGATTGGTGGTTTGGTTTCTTTTTTGCCGTAGCCGTGCCGTTTTTTTTGAGCCACTGTCAAAAGAGAACTTGTCAAAGCTTACGGCAAACAACAAAATAAAACATGTCAGAAAACGAAATGGATTCCGCAATCAAAACTGTAGGAGTGAAAAAGACTGCGCTAAGGATTAGACTTCATATGTGTGTAGGTATACCGCCCGTATTTCATGATCTACTCTCGTTCGCTGCCATTGGGAAGAACGGGTCAGTCAAATTAAAAACAAGTCACTCAAACAGCGCCTATGCCAAGAGAAAGAAAAAGGTCAGTCAAATTAACGACAGGTCACTCAAACAGCCAAAATAGGGTTGAAGAGGGCTAGAACCATATAATTCCAACCACTAATCAATCCTCTATTGGCATTGTGAGTACATAGGACTAAAAAAATGATTCGATAACTACAGACAACTAATGCAACCTATATAAAGCAATCCCAATTAGTTTTGAATGAGCAAACTCACTCAATCCGGGTCTCATCCAGTAAGGGGGCATCAAGTGGCTGCCCTCACCCCCCCCCCTAGACTGCCTACACTCCCCCTGGCGCACAGGTTTCTCGAAGTACGGGACCCCGTGAGCCAGGGGGAGTGAAGCCAGTTCAGGGGGTGGGGGTGAGGGCAGCTATTAGACGTTGCATCACAATGCCCCCCCTTACTGGATGAGACCCCAATCCGTCAGTAAAACAATATCAGCCCAGCAAATATAGCAGTCTATCGATCGACAGCCCGATAACTTGGCAAGATGCCACAGATGGGCTGAGCGAACCATCACATCGCCTTCGCCGCATCAATCGCCGCGCGCGACGATGGGATGCGGAGGACAAACGCCCGTCTTCCCTGCCCTTGCTATTGGAAGGAAAGCTAGGAAATACTTAATGATTAATTGATTAATTAACTCGATTAAAAAAGCGCAATTGATATTGCGCTCCTACCCCATGCACGTGCTCACTGAAAACTCAGGATTTAGGTGGAAATGATAAAAATGATAAAGATTCGTGAGCAATGAGATCACATGCTTTCAAAATGTCTCAAAACTTTTAAGGAAGAAAAGTCTGAATCAACAGAGGACAGCAAACAAAGGGAAGCGTCCAGACCAGCAACAATATATTTCATGGAATGGACGGTGAGGCCAATTAAATTCATCAGTTCACTTCTAGTAGACTACACTGCGCAATAGCGCAGCAGACGTGCGATTTTATTCATATCACCTGTATCACCTGTCGTCCCGTTGATCATCGATTTGCTCGAGCGGGCGCCAGCAACGTCTCCATTCGTCCCTGTCGCGTGCTAGAGTTGTCCAGTGGATCCTCCTCGCTCGAGGGACACGAAGCCTTCATTCCTTTCGTTCAGAGCTTTCGTGAAGAAGTCTGACCATCGGGCCGGTCGTCCAGGTGTTCGTTTGACGTCCCGAGGGAACCGCTCTGGTCCAACGGTCATCGCAAAATCGCATGACGTGTCCGGCCCACCTTATCTTCGATTCCTTGGCGAAAACGGCAGCGTCCCTGATCTTCGATCGTTGGCGTAGTTCGGAACTCCGGATTCCCCTCTGCACTCGTGTGAAGTCATACTGGATCAATAAGTATACGCTTACATCAGGAGCTAATGTGGCAAATAGAAACCAGAAATTGTCCACTGATGTTATGAAATTAGGAAAACGGTCAAGGAGATCTTGAGCTCGTCGTGCGCGATTGGTTGCGCGGCAGTTGGTACGACTTCTGATTGGTTATCGGCCCACTCTACCGTAATCTCTACATTTGCTTTCGGAGCAGGCTATGCACGCGCAGGAAATACAGCAGCGCTCAGAAATAACCCGATTTATAGATGGTATTTCCCCATGAACTAGTCAGGCGAGCGCCTTCATAAAAGCTCAAAGCAATAGATGTGACTCAACCTTTTTTCTGGGATGCGCCATGCATTTCACTTCCATATGTACGGTCACTTGGAATGCGGTTGAGCCTGAGTGGCGATTTGTTTGGGCCAGGCGACGTACAACTAGGTGCTTTTAATCTTCCAGTTATGTTTGGTACTGATTATCCGACCCCGGAGGGATGGAAAGTCCCGTGGCTTGCACGGGTTATGGTCCAAAATTTGAACTCCGCGGCCAGCGTACGTGGCAACCTGCGTTCTTCCACATTCCTACCATTGCGCTACGAGTTACTACAACTATTTCAGCGGACAGCACTTGCCCACTACACAACTACAATTAATGAGCTCTTTTCCAAGCCTTTGATAGAGCACTGCACGAAAACGAAGATTGCGGACGAAAGGCTGAGTGAGTTGGCAAAACTTGGCACTACCACACGATACGGGGGCTTTTCTGTGGCAACGCATTTGAAGTAAAACGTCTCCTCGTGTAAAAACAGAACTAAGCCACGAGTG
>MU872339.1:0-16692 GCA_036418205.1 Ostertagia ostertagi | reverse complement strand
AATCCTCTCTACTGTCCTCCTTGCAACAGCATTATTGTCGTTGTCTTAGTTCGACTCCTAATTTCGTATCTCGACGCGGGTTTAACGTTCCAAAACCTCCTACTTAACTGTCTAGGTATATTCTTTAGGATCTCTATTTTGAATGCTGTACGCATGCGTTATTCTTTGTCAGTCACTCAGAATTATCTGCATACTATATTCCATTTGTTTGCTTAACTTGATGAAGGTCAAGAAAAACCCTTGTATCCGACGGCTAGGTGCGTGTCCATTTCAGACTTCACAACACAAGTGACACGGATCCAACAAATATAGGTTTTCTGCCAATGAAATGATTAGCCAATTGCAGTTATCATCAACCAATAAGGTTAACAGACTTACTTGGAGACCGACGCCACTTGTGTTGGTATAATATAAAGTTCGTACTACAGACTTTCCTGGATGCCGGATATGAGGGGGTATTTATTATATATTTATTAGGGTCCATAATTTTTGAGAACCTTTGGTGTTTTTCGACTTAATTACTTATCTTATTTCTCTGATGTATTTATTCAGCACAGTATACATCACCATTATTACCAACATATAACCAATGCGAGGGTGGGTATTCAGTGTCCCTCTTATAGAATTTCATAGAGTTCTGATCGAAGAAATATTGGATGTCGATTTTGACTTTATGGTGATTCAAGTGAGATTTCTTCTCCAGAAGGTGATTGAGAGAGGAGAGCGGATAGTCGTTCGTTGACGCAGGATTAGTGCTATAAGGCGGAGCTAAAAGAACTGACCGCCCGAGAGTCTCCAATTTTTTAGGAATTTTCTTAGCAAGGCGGGCTCGAACGACCTCAGAAAAAAAATAGATTTTGTCTTCCTTTGCTTTCAAGTTGAAGGCGTTGCCATCAAGCTGTCAACGATTCTTCCCATCACTGACACTGGTATTAGTTGATGCCGGTCTTCAGCGCAAAGGCCCTCCCGTATTGCGCCAACGACTCAGGAAGTTCGAATTCAGAGGGAGTTGGGTTTGTACTGTCAGAACTCCCGAATCGTTTGAGCAAATCTACTGCGGCTCGTGGATTTGTTAGCACATTGCACCCAGTCCACATCACCAATGAGTATTATAGATGGTCATCCGAAGGAACTATAGGAAACCAACAGGAACTTGATGATGTCAGATTGGGTTGAGAACTGATTCGGGACTACAATTTTCCTTCGATCAGAACTCTATGAAAGTCCACAAGAGAGGCACTGAATACCCACCCTCGCATTGGCGATATGTTGCTAATAATAATGATGTATACTATGCTGGATAAGTAGATCAGAGAAATAAGATAAGTAATAAATCGAAAAACACCAAAGGTTCTCAAAAATTGTGGACCGACCTAATATATTGTCTACCTCGGTCTATTTTACATCATGAGTTCGTATTAGGATCAAAGAGGCAACTACTTCGGATTGCTATTTGAAACTGGATGTTGGCCATCTACCGCCCTTTCTCCGTCTATGCTCTACCCAACCCCAGCAAAAAGCCAAGACACAGGTGAAGCAGTCCTTTGCTGACCGCAAGGCAATATAACGGCACAGGAGTAACCACTCACATCCAAAGTATTACTATATTCATTTTGCCTTACCATGCTGTCGCGCTCTCCTCCTTGGAGGCTACACAAATTCCTGAAGTAATGTCTTCCATATAGTTCCTTCTTATCAGCAACTCTCTGATGTATTAGAAATCTCCAGACTGTAGCGCGAAGTGAGCTCGGTATTCCTCCGCGCACCAAGGCACGCGTTTCACGCTGAAAATGGTCTTTTCTGATGAGACATCCACGCTACCAGCGAAAATGAGTTTAGATGGATCTTCAAATCATATAAAAACACTGTGATTGGAATGGTCTCGTTTGCTGCAAGAAATTCTTTCCACTTTCTCTTTGTGCTCAAAATACGAGTCCAGCCGACCTGCAAAAAGATGTTCAATTTTTCTGAATACTTTCCTACTGTACAAATTGAAGGATGCTATCCTCCTACCGCATTGAAAACGGATTTGTATGAAAAAAAATCGTTGTTCGTGGAGAACAAAGTAGGTGGTAAGGGGTGCGCTGAAAATCCGAGAGAGAACTGCCCAAGACCCTTTTTTGTCCGGCTTTGCGACGAGTAATTTACCAGTTGGCGCCGCACGCATTGCGCGCGCAACACAGATCTGCTGCGAACTTTGATGGTGCGACAAAAATTTTCATATTTGGCTTGATACACTACGAATATCTGAATCCTCAGCTAAATTCAATCCGCTCCATCATCGACGGCTTTCAACCTTTTTTCTTCGTCAACCATTATCCTCTTTTTCTCGGTCTCCGGACTGCTTCCGGACAATAAATCTCGTGGCAAACTCCGCCTACTTCGGTGCGTGCCCCGCCCACCAATAGCATTTGGCCCCCTTCCTTTCGCCGACCTCTACCCCTTTTTCACCGGTCTCTGGGACCTCTTGGAACCAAATTACGACACTTTTGGCAAACTCCGCCCACTTATGTGCGTGCTCCGCCCACTAATAGCAGTTGACCTCCTTTCCTTTGCCGGCCTCTACTCCCTTTCTCCCGGCCTCCGGGACTTGTTGGAGCCGAGTTTTAATTTTCGTCGCAGACTCCGCCCACTTTGGCCAAGCTCCGCCCACCGATGACAGCTGGCCTTCACTCCCCCACCCACCTCCATCCACCTTTTTCCCGGCCTCCGGGACTTCTTGGAGCCGAGTTATGAATTTTCGTCGCAAACTCCGCCCACTTTGGTCAAGCCCCGCCCACCGATGACAGCTGGCCTCCACTCCCCCACCCACCTCCATCCACCTTTTTCCGGCTCACTAAGACTTCCCCGGCCCGAATTATGAGGACTCGTAGAAAATGCTTTACACTTCAGAACGCGCTCCACCCCCTGTGGGCGGGGCCTCCGTCCACATCACCTATGCTGGGAACACCCTAGACATTGCTCCCCTACACCAATTGTTTTCTGCTCTGTAGGCTTTCTCCCAACCGAGTTATGAAATTTTTCACAAAAGACTGCTTTTTTGGAGAACGCCCCGCCCACCGGGGGTGGGTCTCCCTAATTCGATGTTACTCACCAATGCAAACCTTTACCCACTTTTTGGCCCAGTTTCAAGGTCGTTTTCTAAGAGATCTTAAAATCTCGGTCGTCAGTACACTTCATGTCGACGCACGCCACGCCCACTGTGGGCGGGGCTCCGCTTAGCTGATGTGTGTTTTGTACTTCGTGAGACCTTGCCCACCCATCCCACACTTGACCCGGTCCCTCCAGGCGGATCCCGAGGAGCTAGGGAATTTCGTGACAGACACAGAACGACAGACAGACAGACGACAGACGAAGCGCTTTATAGTAAGTAGGATCTTGCATTAATTCGCTTGGTGAGGAAGGTCTTTTTATGGACTTCTGCCGTAGGAGTAAGGGGGGGGGGAGGGTGGCATTATGGAAATTTCCTCGACGCCTTGATCAACCCTAGGTTGAAAAGGTTTGCACTAGTTCTCGTTACAAAAGAGCTAACGTCGCAGTGGTACGAGTAAGTTTTTTTTTGAGAAAACATCCAACTGTATGTCTAACAATTAGTATCTACTAGCGGATTAGCCATTCCAGGCCCTATTCGATCCTCCCTCACGGGTGGGGAGAAATCCCTGTAAATTTATTTGTTTTCAACGATATCATTCACCTTTTGAGATGCATTTTTACCTTCATATATACAGGGGGGGCCAAAAAAAAGACATTTTGCCTATGTCGGACTTCGGCCCTTTTTTCTTCGCAGAGATTGCCGTCGTTGACGGAAGTTCCTCAGCAGAGTATTCCCTAAATGTCCCTCTATAAGTGACGCAGGCCCTCCTTCACTGCCCTCACCGTCTTCAGAATATGACGTCATCTGTCACCGTCGTCAAGCTCAAGGAGGCCTACGTAACTGCTTCAGCCTGAAGCTCTTACATAATTTCGTGAATCGATTCAATGTTGGATAGTTTTCTAGAGGCATTAGCTCCCACTGTGCAAATCCCCTCGAAACTAGCTTTCCAGTAAAGGTCGTTATGGTACACGACCCCATTGAGCTCGACCAGTGCACCATGTTTCCAGGGCAAATTCTTCTGATGCCGTCCACGTAGGTGGCCACTATGAAGATTTTCTTATAGAATGGAAATCAATAATAAGTTGGAACCATTCGGTCTGAATTGAGCAAAGTGTGCTTAAATCCATCTGGAAGTGGAGACAAAATGTCTTTTTTATTGCCCCCCCCTGACATTAAATGTGGGCCCTTTATCAGGATCAGTTGGGAAGACACAGAAAATTTAAAGGGATCTTCGTCCCTCAACCCCTTGAGGGAGGATTGAATCCGGTCCCAGGAAGAAACCGTGCTTAGCCCATGAGCGATCGCTTGTGTCATGGTTTGGTCGCCTCCCACGGCTTTTTGGAGTCGAATTGGGTTCATCACACATCTCACAAACTGCAGTGCTTACTAAAGCGTCCTCGTGAATGCTTTAGTACCCTGCCAGAAACTATTCCCATTTGAGCGCTTTCAGTTCCAGCTCGTTACCGTTTACGTGAGTACCTTCACCAAGGTGTGGTTCGAGAAGAGAAATTTCAGCCTTTTTCTGTAACCAAATATGGATTTATTCAATGGCTTCACGGACATCCTGGCCCCACTCATTTCAGCGAGGACAATTCGAAAAAGATCGAACAATAAAAAAAGTTTCATAAAAGAGGTTTGGGAGCAGAAACACCCCTTAATAATCTTCCAGGTTGTCCAGAGCACACCAAAGCGGATGACTGAAACCGTCGAAAGGATAGGGAATGTTGCAAGTTACAACTGATTGTTGTGTTGATTTCGTTAAGTATTTATATCCCTAAGAAAGTATTTATCCCTGATCAAAGGAAGCGATTACGATAAAGAGGGAGCGCATGGGAAGCATATGCACCACACGAAGCAGTTACTTGGCTGCCAGGGAAGCGAGTGTGGCGCTTTCACGACGAAAGGTGCGCTGGTTGCTGAGCAGGACTTCGAAAGCACTCCGCCCCAAAAGCGATCCGCCCACTAGTTTACTTGGTGATTTGGACGAGCTGCGTTGCCAGCAGCGGCACAACTGGAGGACTGAAGCGTGGTTTGGCATGGTGCCACCAAACGCGTTGCGGTGAACTCGTTCATACGTCCGCTTTTTAAGCTCTTACCTCTTTGAGTGAAAACCAACGGCCAAAAAATGGGGTACCGTTTTGAGTGTTTCGTGACAGATTTGTCTGCTTTTTTAGCCAGTGACGTAACCATCTGCTCCTCCCAAAAACTTCTCGAACCTAATCGTTATCGCTGCCTCTACCCTATACTTTTGGACGTTTTTTTTTTTCAAAAAACCAAAAGATCTTAATTTTTTTTTTTGAAAACTCACAAATGCATCGACAAAGCTCCTCTTACAATAAGGTATTGTGCTAGTGAAAGTTCGGAAAGAAATCATTTCAACTCTGCTCATTCAGGATGTATCGGACAATGAGGGTAATCTATTTGGGTCAACAAGCTATAAGATCCTTCGCTATTTTCTTTAAGTCTTTGAAAGTTGAAAAAATCCAAAAGTCAATAATAATGAACTCAAATAATTAACTTACTCTGGTAATATTCATGTAATTGCATGGCCATGTAGTGTATTGCTAATCCCTCATCAGAATATTTATGTCGAAATCCAAAGATGTCAACGTAGACGCCGTTGAGCAGACTAAATTTCGAAGCATTGTTTAAATGCGAAAAGCGTTGCGGAATCTAACTCTCAACTGTTTGAAACACAATTTCAAAATCTTGAAGGATTTTTATCGTAATGGAAAGGGTCTAGAAAATCTAATCTTCTTCTAAAACAGTTTGGCTCATAATGGTCCAGTGCCCTGAATACGAATATGACACTCGTTCTGGGCATGGACCTCTTCTTGCGTCAAAATGACGCCATTCGGCATCACTTGCTGTCGTTTTGGTACCACAACTTCTTCACCACTTTTTTTTGTTCAAAGTCTTACTTTTAAAGCAGCAAAGTTCAGGCTCAGACCAAACTCAACACACCTTCACTATGGCCAGGGTGAATATCGCTTGAGGATTCCTCAACGGCACGTCGAGGATTCTCTGCCCGATCAGAGACGATCTCTCGCGCGGACATTCACACTCGCCATGCCGTGCCGTCTGTGCTCTCCGCGCGGATGTTCACTCTCGGCACTACTCTCGCATGGTAGAGAGCTATGGTCGAGGATTCCTCGACCGTTATTCACCCGACCTTGGCTAGAAGTGCCTGTCACGCAAGGATGCAATTACGCCGCCTCACCCTTTCTACATCGAAACGCGCGTCACTAGGACCCTAGGCGCCATGGACTTCTAACAGACTCCACCAAACTTAACATGGTCCGCCCACCGTTCGATATCTTGTCTGCGTCGCTGCGTTGATCTGCTATGCTCTCTCTTCTCGGACTTCTCTACCGCTCTCCGCGCTCACATTATCTCTCATCTCCCTGCCTGTCTTTTGAACTTCTCCACAGCATAGAGCAAAATGCTCGTATTTCCTGTGTATTTCAGGATTTTTTTCCTTTTTTCTCCACTGGCGGTCCACCTCCCATCCCTACTTTCACATTTGAGTGGAATCAACCCATCAATTCAATCCTGATTCTTGCCTTTAAGGATTACTGACGGCCCTACTTATGGGAATTTATTGTTCTGACATTTTGCACGAATTCTGGAACGCCACCTCAAAATGCAAAGGCTGTCACCAGGGGGAATCGAACCAGGGATCGCTTCTTTACACCTTGTTCACAGAGCCTTAAAAAAACACCCTTGCCTCTGTGGTTTCCCCATATCCATGTGTTCCATGTGCCCCTATATCATGCTTCTCGGAAAAGCTTAGCATGCCTTGTGAAACCTTCCTGATAGGAGCGACGCGATGTGATCATCCTACGATGTGCCAAGGAGGTACTGGGTCGAGACGCGAGGTGGAATCAGAGGAGACAAGGCAGCGTGGTTTCTGGAACGAGGAGGTCCAGCGAGTCGTGAAGCAGAAGAAGGAAGCATACAAGCGCTGGCTGTCTACGAGAGTCAAGGAAGGCTTTCTCAGGCGAAAAACACGGGAATGAACGCCTTGTGAGAGCAGTTGGAGGTCCGGAATGCAGAGAAGTCGGCCAACAAACGGGCTAAAGCTCGGCAACGAGCTACTGAAGTTACTATGGCGTGGTGAGGATTTTGAGGAGCAGCAATTGTTCAACCAGAAACAGCCAGCCGCATTCAAGGGGAGTTGGGAAGAGTAGTACAGTGTCGTGCCGAACGGTGGTCCCATCCTGTGGACGGAGGCTGAGAAGCATTGAGATGACTAGATGAGTCGGAAAGCGGATTGGTCCAGATGGGGTACCAATTGAGGCATGGAAGGCGCTTGGAGAGTACGGGATAAGATGGCTCACACGATTCCTCAACAACATAACTGCGGAAGGAAGGATGCCAGATGCCTGGAGAACAAGTACTATCGTCCCCATCTTCAAGCAGAAGGGCGACGCGATGGACTGCTCCAACTACCGCGGGATCAAGTTGACTGCGCATACCATGAAGCTGTACGAGCGACTGGTCGACTCGAAACTGCGGGAGCTGGTCCCGATCTCCCAGGAACAGTTCGGGTTCATGCCCGAAAGGTCTACAACGGATGCCATCTTCATCGCAAGGCAAGTGATGGAGAAGTATCGAGAAAAGCGCCGACCCTGCTACCTAGCCTTTCGACCTGGAGAAGGCGTTCGACTATCTACCGCGAGCAGTACGCAATGCATCATGGAGCGGAACGTGCCAGAAAGCTGAGCCTTTAGTGGAATATGTTCAAAGAGACCAAGGCATTTATCCGCACCCCACATGGCCTAACTAAGAAGATAAACATCGCGCTTGGGCTGCACCAAGGATCAGCCCTGAGCCTGTTTCACTTCCTTATAACACTTGATGTCAAGGTGAATGGACCACTTAAAACGGACCACTCATGGAGGACTACTAAAAACGCGAAGCTATAGCTGACTGAGCAAGGCTCATGTCAGATGTTGACGTAATCATCGTTAGCTGAAATTTACCTTTTCAGCAAATCGCACAAACGAGCGTCCCTGCACCGGATGTTTGGCAAATCGAAGTTTACTAGCGGAATCAACAGCTACAGCGACTCGCACTGTTGATATGGCAGACTTCGTTGAACGTGCCCTCGCAACATTTACGGCTCACAAGCGCATGAAGAGTAAGATATGAAGACTCAGGAAATGGCGAGAGTCAACATGCCAAACGAAGGAAGTCCCGCCACTTCCATACATGTTGAGTCGCTGTACAGCGCTGCTCCCGCTGCAATATTAGGTACCGGATATCTTAGTGTCGCTTTTCTGAGTTCAGGAAGTTTTGGGGCC
Organism: Ostertagia ostertagi; assembly: GCA_036418205.1. Taxonomy (NCBI): domain Eukaryota; kingdom Metazoa; phylum Nematoda; class Chromadorea; order Rhabditida; family Trichostrongylidae; genus Ostertagia; species Ostertagia ostertagi. The sequence continues at coordinate 8,292 of MU872339.1, read as the reverse complement.
GATTACTATGGAAAATCAATATCCCAGAAGGCAGTTTTTGCTCATTAATATTGCGAAATATGTTGCTTACCGTCTTCTATTGTTGGTTCACAATTTAACTTTCCCCCAATTTTTATACTTTCTTCTGAAAATTCCTGGGTCCAGTGTGCAAATTCGCATGTGTGTACCAAATGCATCAAAATTCTTGCTGAGAGCTGTAACCTCCGCCCACCAAACCAGCATTGCATTTGATGGAGGGAATACTACCATTTAAAATGCTCATCGGTTTTTCACAGTTTTCTTAAAAGACAGTAAAGTCTTTGAAGGGATGCCCGCAACCGTCGCCAAAAAGGTGGTCCTAGCTAAATCAGTCAAAACGGGGCTGCACCAGTCTTGTGCTGGAATGGTAGGACACCCTAGCAGTTACTGATCGATGGTGCACAGACGCTCTAACGAAGTTGATTGACCAAGAAATTCTAATAAATGTGCTCATCTGCTACTCACGTGTGCTCAAAAAGGGTGCGTTTTTGACCCTATGTGGCAAAAAAGACTCCGGGAAAAATTGTCCAGTTGAGCTGGTAAGTAATAAATTTTCCACCAAACAGTGCAGACCCTACTCTAACTAAATGTATACATATTTTGTCCAGGCCCAACTGTTTAGCAAGGTAGAGGGATGATTTGTCAGATGATGTCAAATTCGACCTACCTCTCTTTTTCGACTCAAAAAATTCCTAGCTTTAATCGTACGAGGTTTTCACTCATACTGGTAAATGGGAAAGGGCTAATGAGTCATTCGATGGATATGCCGTTTCACTCACTGGATTTTGAATTAAAATATTGGTGGTCCGAAACTCGCGGTGAAAAAACGACACTAAGATATCCGGTACCTAATATTTGATCCGCGTACCACAGCTCATTTGCTGTTGTAACGCTCTATTCAGGGCGTGGTGCAGAAATAGCAGGAAGACCTGGCAGAAGGCGGGCTCCGGCTGAATACCAACAGAGCCAAGCTCCTGCGTTTTAAAGATCAAGAGAGCCTTTGAATTGTCTTTAGACACGGTGTAACGTTCTAGGTTCTATGTATCATTTAAATCTCAGTCAAAACCTTGAATGCTGTGGCAAGCTGGTTAAATTTCTCGTGCTTCGGGGCTACATCACGCTCGAATGGAAATCACGGTTTGTTTGTGCGATAATAGCATTATTTGAAAATTCATAAACGAGCAAGTAAACATTGTGGGATATGTTAAGGTACCATATCTCCGCCAAGAAGCTTGACATGCATCACATCAAGTGCATTGTTATCTTGCAATGGTATTCGAATGGCTGATTGAAGAGCGAAAGACGTACTCTCTCCGCGACCGGTCTATCACCTCACGAGCATCTCGAAGTTCTTCCCTATACAATATTAGAAAAAGACAACGCAGTCACCATTGGTATCATGAGGCTTCTAATAAAATGAAAAAAAACATAACATACCATCACCGAACTTTTTCAGATATCAGGGTCGTGAAAAGTGTTAAGAATAGCAACGGCAGCACCCTAAGGAAGCTAGCTGAAGATAGGAGGTAGGGAAAGAAAGCTGAAGGAAAGTTCTGATGTCCTTAACCGAGTTCGATTTTATTTTATTTATTTATTTATTTATGCGCCCCAATGACGCGCTCTTACACACTGGGTAGGTGATGCAAACACTAAATCAACATTGCATAAATACTTAATAAATAGACAAGAGGATCGGAGTCGTACCATCTAACCGCTATCATAGTGGGAAACAGCCATCGTAGAGGAAAAAAGTCAATGGTGGAGAAGTAAACAGAGACCGAGACAGAAGAACACCCTAGCCAAAACAAGTGGAAATCCGGCAGACACCCACCACCAGTCGGCAGTGGTGCCCTTAGCGCCACAAAGGTGTCATGGAAGCTTGCCGGAACTTCGAGACACGAGTATACCGACCGCCCTCGTAAACCTCAAGCCAGCGAGCCGAACCCCACTCAACCTGATGATTATCTAGAGCTATGAGATCTGCTCAAATAAAATGACTACAGAAGGATCAGAGAAACTACTATGCATCAACAATTCATCGATTGGTTATACGCCGAAACGGTAAAGCACACTCATCTAAGAATATCACTGCGACCTCAAGGATGAAACAGTAGTCACCGAGTGCACGCTAGAGAATCCCTGCGTAGAATACGGGGAAAGCTGAGGACCGCGCTCATGAGGCAATCCTAAGCTTGAAGGCTCACATACTTCTTTTTCGCCCCAAAAGCCGATAGGGTCATTCACAACAATGCTTTGCACCACTAGCAAAGCTAAATTAGGCATTCCAAACAGGCGCGGTTGTTCGCGCCCTTCAGTGCGAAGGGAGAGATTTATGAGCCAGGGGATCGCCATTACAGGTGTCGAGGTAGGGCGGGGGACACTACATGCATTGGTTGACTACTGCCGGGGAGTGCCCCCCCCCTCATGAGCCCAAGCGTTCTTTTCTACTTCCTGGACTGTGTAAGGAAGGTATGAGGAAATACAGAATGAGTATGTAGCGATGGCAACATGTCACACGTCCCGTTCCCACGGATCGCCAGTCTTTAAGTTGCGACTGAACATAACTCATTATTCTCGAGGAGAAGATGTCCTCAGGCTCAAGCAGCGCGATACGATGCTGTTGTGACTGACAGCGGAAGGAAGAGAATGTGCAAGCTCAAATATCAACGTAAATAACCACATATCTTCTTCCCTGAAGTGGTTCATCTCGATTTCGACTTGCTTTTGATTTTTAACCACTGCTGAAGGGATCGTCCACGGAAGAAGCATGTTTCTACTTCACCTATAAATCTGGCTTGAGAATCCTGTTCACGATAAGTACGAAGAGCAAAAAAATTGCGTATGGTTCGGTAAACAATTGCGAAAACCAAAGACTTTGAGCATGCCAATCGCGTATTCTTCACAAATGTTGCGACGAGAATCATTTCACTTGATGCTCGAGCACCTTCGCTAGGAGCTCGTCTTGCCCTTTTCAACCCATGACATAAAAGCTCTCTTTCTAGTGTATCCTATTTCGATCGTTTTGTCTCTATTTTGCACCTTCGAACGCTTTAACCCGATTCTTTCAATGCGTCGCCTGATACGTGGTCGCCCCAAGGCGCACTTCTTCCCATGCGTTCCCTTGTCTCCGCCCGACCTACCCGTGACCGTCCTCAGAGTGTGGTTTTTGTAGTTTTTTCTCTTCGAAACTGAATCTTCTTGCACGAAACTTTGTACGTTGTCTCTAGTGATCACAGCTGACGTATTTATGTCGGGAAGGGTGCGAGAATTCTCCGTGAACGATTTCTTTAATAGCCGTATTTTTTGAAACAATCGTGCAGCGCGTGACGACACCAATTGACAACCCTATTCAAGGTCTATTCTTGTCGTCAAAACTTCTTAACCCGATCACTAGCAAGTGATACTTGAGTCTCTGCTTTGTCGGATCGCGCACAGCTCTTTCTGCTTAGAAACGCTGTTGCGATGGACCCAGATCAAAGTTTTCAGAAAAAGCTAGGACACAACGCACCAGCTGTCATAGGAAAAGCACTTGACCAGCACCAAGAGGAGCCCAAAAAAGGGGTGGGGACGTCACTGCGAGGGTTCCGGCTAAAATCAAGAGCACGGCAGAAGACGCCCCGGATGGGAGAAAGTTAGGAGAACAGCCAAGCGTGGGACGGTGCGAGATGAACTTTAACGAGAAAAAGAATAAGAACAAGAAAGGATTGGACGAAAAGCTGCAATAAGTAAAAGGCTCACAACAAATATGACTCACAAGGAAGGTCTTTCAGGACATGGAGCGCTTTTTCGAAATGGTTTTCTGAATGTTGTAGAGGCTCATGTGAGGAACACACCATGGTCCATTTTTCCTGAACGCCCCCAGGAATGTCAAAACAGCGGGGAAGAAATGGTCCAAAGTTCGATCCTCCGTGATGACAAATTTTTGCAATTTATGTTGGCGCCTCCAAATTGCCGCAAAACACGACAATGACATCTATTCTCGACGATGGCGCCATTTGGCGGCAATCTGGGGGCGCCAAACTATATTGCAAAAATTAGTCATCACCGGGGATCGAACTCTGGACCATTTCTTCACCACTGTTTTGACATTCCTGGAGGCGTTCAGGAAAAATGGATCATGGTTCTGTGTTCCTCGCATGAGCCCCTACAACATGCAGAAAACCATTTCGAAAAAGCGCTCCATGTCCTGAAAGACCTCCCTTGTTAGTTTGCAAACGTAAATGTAAAACAAGTCAGATCATAACCAATACTCGCTTACCGCAATGAAGGCTGCATCTTGTTGCGGGAAGTGATGCCGCCATAAGGCCGATGTCAGACTTCGCGCGATTCGCTAGCGTCCGCGGTCGCGTTGCGGTACCAGCCAATTGAGTGATTCACTGGCCGCGACGCGACCGCAGACGCTAGCGAATCGCGCGATTCGCAAAGTCTGACATCGGCCTAAAAGGGAAATTTTTTAATGATAGTTTCACCTACTGTGTTAGACGAGTAATATCTTCCTGCATTTCGCAACATTGCCGATTCAACCGAATGATTTCGGAGTTGAGAAATCGGTTCTGGGACACAACGGTATCTCGAGCGTCTATAGGACCGTCGATACTTCGTTGCCTGCAAACGAAACACAACATCTGACGCAAAATTTATCGCTGCAGATCAGCGAGCATAAATAGGTGTTTGAATATCTAACTAAAGCAAATTCAGTTTCTGTAAGGGGACTGAGCTCAGCGATGTGAATTGGATTACCGGCGAAGGAAAGCAGAAAGAACATCTAAAACGCTAAAGAGCATCATTTTTTGAAAGGTGAACTCCACATAGATTGTGGCATTGCGAACAGCAGGAGCTGCGGTCATCTGCGGTCATGACATGCCCCAGGTTCAAAACATCGAGGCACAAGAACGACACACTCTCTACCGTCGTGGGCAGTGCTATCCTATCAAAGAAATGCTTTGACAGCTTCTTCGAATGAGCATTCAGGAGCACTCCTTCAAAGACATTGGAAAGAGAAGTACTGAGGAAATGATAAATATTTACTTGCAACTAAGTAATCTGAAACACTCGGATATGTGCAATGAGGCCGTTTTGTAGTTTGGAGGGGCAAAGTTCGCTGGTGCGATTACCGCCACTGTTTATCAATATTCGTGGATCAGTCTTTTGTTTCTTGAAAATACCGTCAAAAGATCCAGCTTAACATAGGAGCAATAATGGTTCTACTGCGTAAGTCATCATTACAAAATTACTGTTCGTAAGAGTGGGAGGCGGCCCAAAGGAGGCGTCGCAATCCCTAGACCAAACACCGCTCAAGACATCAAGATCCTATCCTTGTTAGCTCGTTGAAGTAATACTCTAATTTCCGTTAGATAAGACCGCGCCGATATCACGTAAAAACACCTCCGCTCGTAGAGTGACTTTGTACACCTTAGAAACCACCGTAAATTTGCCTTTAGAGGTACTTCGATGCCCTGGTCGGCATTTTCGGCGCTGGCGCTGTTTGGCACCTATTTTCTGCTCGTCTGCGCTCTCCAACCGAGAAATATGCGTTGAACAACGTTAATGCCAAAAACGAATGTCATATTCGTAATCAGGGCACCAAATAACCCCTATACAGAAGTTTACACCGATTTTGGTGAAAACAAGGGTCGTGACAAGGTGACGCCAACTGGCGATGGCGCCACCGCTAAAAATGAATGTCGTTTTCGTAATCAGCATATCGAATTACCCCTATGGGCAAGTTACGGTTGTCTCTAGATGTACGCAAGTGCACTGCACCAGCGGAGGTGTTTTTACGTGATATCGGCGCGGGCTTATCTACCGGAAATTAGGGCGCATCACTTGGGATCTACTAATACTCTGCCTCAAAGGCACATTGCACGACTACTTAGTCGCAGGTCGTCGCGCTCAAGGTAAAGCTGGATGTAGTCAAACAGCAAAGAAGAGAGCTAACGAAGCAACTACAAGCTCGCAAAATCGCTAAATGTGCTAAGAACTCAAACACGTTCCACAGCAGGGTGAACCACGTGTCGATATTATTTCTATTTCTTTTCTATTATTTCTCTATTCTTTATTTCTTTTGGAATATTTCTTTTGGAAATCGAAAGTGAATCAGCATTGATAAATCTATTATATGTACAAGATAATCATGTCACACTTAAACTCCACCCCTAAAAAACTTCTCTAACAGCATTGGGAGGAAAGAATAGGTGAGGTAAGTGGAGGCCAAACGAAATCCCGCCCCAAATATACAATTTGTGACTGCCCTGAACTTTAAATAGGACCTCCTTCCTCCCAGCAACGTGATAGCACCACTTGTCGAGGAGTCCTCGTCGTGATTTGCACCGTTTCACAACTAAAATATGGGTGGAGTGACTTGGACCATCGCGACCTTCCTAATTGGTACAACCCCTATTGCGAAAAGGCCCTTAATGAGAAGGGCGCAGACGGTGCTTGTGGCCTAATGTATAGAGTAGCTGAACTGCCAAACGTACCGAAGTATAGTTGCTTGATCTCTGAGGATAGCTTTTTCCCGGAGCAGTTCATGTATTCGTTTCTTTTGCTGATTACTGATAAACCGCAGATGGTGTAGCTCCTCGTTGTGCTTTCTAAACTTTTTCTAACTTGCAGGCAAATATGACATCGTACGTACAGCGATTGCGAAAATCGAGGATGGTGACGGATGGTGAAAAACCCAAGGCCCATGGTCACGCGGATCAGCGTCTCAGGGAGGTGTCCTCCAGAGGCCCGTGTCGCGGCGAAGGAAGAGACGCAGACAGCGGCAAAGGACGAGTCGCAGCGCATACTGTAGCGGTTAGACGTCAGGTTCAAGTAGAGTGTACTCTACTACGTCTCATATCGGGAAGCAAAAATAATAACGCATGGTAGCTAACCCTGTCGTGAAGCACTGATGGGCTTCTACAAGGAATCCCCGTCTACCCACCGTGTGTGCCAAACACATTCTCAAATGCAACTTTGACTGTGAATCTAGCTGAAGGTCGAATGCATAGAAGAATTTATTACGGTCAAACGTTTTCTTTTTATTCTTCTAAGCTACTTCTGATGCAGCATAAACGGTGTATAGGCCAATGGCACCGCTTATCACGTGTTCTGTCTGATGATAAATCCTGGATCGCAAGCGCTCCTGGCAAACTAAGCCTTCCTACATACCCCGCCGGGGTCGGGTTATCTGTGTGACGCATTTCAAAAAGGAATTGGCAAACGCCTAGTGCTTTTATTTGCCTCCTCACTTAGCGGAATGCCCGCAGGCCCATGAGAAAACAAAAGGGATGCTGATAAATGAGCACCAATTTTTCTTCGAAGAAATTACCGTTCACTTCCGGTCGTCGAGCCCTCAGCACTTCTGTATGGAGATGTTGCAGTGGAAGAGTTCAACGAATCGTTTCTGTAAATATCTCACAAAAATAAATGATAATATGGCGTAGAAAAACTGTTGCATTAGGCGAATTTTATTGAACCTCTGATCGTCTCGAGAGAATTTCTGCTGCTCCAACCATTTACTGACCCATTCGTCGAGATTTCCGTCGGCGAGCTGAATATGAAAGATATATTCCATTAGCATTTATTTCTGAATGAGGCACCATCACTGCGGCTGGATCATTGCCTCCGAAAAGAGCCGCTCACTGGCACCTACAATTTCGCAAAACGCAGTCGGAGTCACTCCAAATTAGTGATCTCCTATTGTGAAAAATAGTGTTTGAGCTGAGAAATTATGACACAAAAGGAAGCGACATTTCAAATTAGTCAACCTAATTTCAAAAGTATAAAGGCACCACTGAAAGTAGTTCTCCTAAATTAGGATGGAGGATACATAGCTTGCCATCGACTTTATCAAATTCAGCATGCACTAAAACTGTACTCCACTTCATTACAGAAAGCAATTTCAGCTATGAATATTTTTTACGAGAAAAATTAAACATGTCTCCTTTTCTAAAAGTATAAAGGCACCCTGGGTTGGGAGTTCAACAGTGGGATTACTTCTTCTTTCCAGCTTATTTGCTATATTCTTTGTCCATTTTTAATAAAAAGACAACACATCTACAGTAGATCAGAGATCAACCTGTGAGTGAACTTGGCTATTTGAGGGGATCCAGAATCTCAACTGATAAGCCTATTCTCGAGTGCCACTGTGCCTATTATATAAAACCATGATCACTAGACTGCATACCCACGTCTGAGATTTTTATTGCACACAGCGGCTACCCTAACACATTCACGCCAATGGCCGCCCATATGGGCTGCCAGCAGCATGTGATGCTAGGACGATGG